>PVKC010003064.1:5560-40580 GCA_004027635.1 Crocidura indochinensis | reverse complement strand
GTGGCGCTGGAGGTAAGGTGCCTGCGCTAGCCTAGGACGGACCACGGTTCGATCCCCCGGTTTCCCATATGGTCCCCCAAGCCAGGAGCGACTTCTGAGCGCGCATAGCCAGGAGTAACCCCTGAGTGTCACCGGGTGTGGCCCAAAAAACAAAAAAAAAAAGAAAAAAAAAGAAAATTATCTGTGTTTCTTATATATAACAAAAATAAGTAAAAAACTCAGGGTTCACTTTAGAAAACTAAACAGAAATTCTACATAGTCCAACTGTTCCAGATAATGGTAAGTTTCTTAAAATTAATTTTATTCTGCTTTATAAAATTATTGAGACATGAATAATTCAAAAAAATTATAAAATCAGTCTCTCCCAAGAAAGCTTGACAAGCACTGTTCTTGACACCTCGGGGTCCTTAACAACACAGATTATAACCCTTTGTGACCTTTAGAATTACTGAGTAGCCCTGAACACTCTAAGTAATACCTGGGTCTGCAGTTTAGAAAATATAATAAGATATTTTCTGGGCGATGCTACCTTTCTGTAATTTATATACTATGTATTGATAAGAACTTCTGACTCCAGTACAGATAATATCAATCAATAAAGACTGACCCCTGAGAAAGAAAGGTGGAATGATATTTGTGGCCATGAAGACCATTTAAACTCAATCCAAAAGTTACAGGTTAATGAAATTGGTGTAATCATATCTGTTATTTATGTTTTTGTACTTGATCAGCCATGCTTATCCATTTTTTTGATTTTTAGTAATTCAATGAAAATGCACTAGATTATGTTATTGCTCCTATTATAGTTCACATTTTCTGTGAATTTGTGCTGAGAAAAACAAGTAACAAGTGTAATAATTGTAAATAGTCAGAGAATATTCTTGGATATTTTCTCTCTAAGTATAAAAATCACTTATTTAAATTAAATTAAATTAAATTGATTTAGCGTTTTTGTGGAAAGAGACATGTAAAATTGCAAGAATTTGGTCATCTTTTACCAATACATGATTCAATTACTTTCCAATGTGCGAATAAAACAAGTAAAATGACTCACACAATATGCTAATGCAGTTTTACAAAGCAAAAGTCTAAAGTTAATCTTAAATAACAATTCCATTCACAGTGTCATTTCTGAATTCTTACTTCATGGTTTCTTATTTTCAATGGCAGTTATTGCACATTTGTACCTATTTTGCATAGGAAACTGTTGTCTTTGGATCAAAATAAGTACCACATGTCTTAGACATGGTAAGAAATTGAGTCTTTCATTTCACTCTTATAATCACCATTTTCATTTAATACCTATAGAAATAGGTCTTAAAATAAACATTCTTTCAGAATCGCCATGAGCTATAATTATGCTTCAAAATGAAACATTACATATTCATTTTGGGAAATAATTGCTTTTGCTAAAATGTGAATAAATGATCAAAATACAGCTGTGACTAAAAGCATGTAAATGTTTTTCATACTCTTCCCTAGCTGCAATTTTTTCCACCTGACTCAATTTTCCACCACATATCTTAAGAGTCCATAATCACCTCTCATTGAGATACCATAATCCAACTGATTTATTTCAAGTAGAAAATACAAAGTCTATTCAGAAGGTATTTTTGCAACAAATATCACTGCTAGTAGTGCATAAAAATCTGCATGCATAGTTAAATCTATAAAAACAAATCCCAAATCATATTTTAAAATCAAAGTCACTGAAAAATTATAAGTATTGAATGAAGATGGACACTGGGAGAGGAATTGGGTAACTGAACCAAATGCAGATAGAAATCTAATTCTAGATTCTAAACTCCACCTTCAAATTGCTATTGAAATATATATAATACTCCATAATGTAAAGTTTTATATAATTTACCAAGTCAGAAATTGCATAAAGGTACTCAAACATTTTAGGTGTGTCTGTGTAGAAATATAATTATTTTTATTCTCTTTTCTCTCTCTCTCCAGGTTATTACTTTTCTCTTTAAAAAAAAAACACACATAACTTGAACTAACTAGCTCCGCCTCCCAACTAAGGGAGAAAAAAGGGAGTATCAAGATCAAGCAGGTGTGGGTTCACTAAATAGTAAGCTGGGCACAGAGGGGACCACTTACTTTAGCAACCCCGGGGGACAGGGAAGAGGATATGGGAAGTAGGACGGGGACGGAGGTGGAGGGAGGACAATTTGGTGATGGGAACTCCCCTGATATTATGTTAATTTGTACCCAAAATATGATGGTCAACAATATGTAAGCCAATATGATAAAAATAAAAATTATATTAAAAAGGAAATATATAAATAAATATTCTTGCAATCTAAATATGTCTTAAAGACTTTGAAAATAAAGCTATAAAATAAAAGAAATATAATTACAGAGACCATTAGAAGATGTTTTCTCTCAGAAGAATATTTTTATAAATTCACTGAGCATCTATTTTTTTTCTAAAATGCAACCAAAAGGTACTTTACTATTTATCAAATGAATGACAAAATATCAAAATCTCAGCTCTTCATTATTAAAGGGAGAATGGTATAAGATATCCAATTCTGTACTATTATTTTATCATTCAAGTTATATATTAAGTGCTTTTTATATACCTTTGTAAATTTATATTTACAACCAATGTAGACTAGCTGAATTGAGGTATTAGATTATGCAAAAGTTTTATAATTTATGCTATTTGTTTTTTTGTTTTTTTGGTTTTTTGGTTTTTGGGTCACACCT
Source organism: Crocidura indochinensis (assembly GCA_004027635.1). Lineage (NCBI taxonomy): Eukaryota > Metazoa > Chordata > Mammalia > Eulipotyphla > Soricidae > Crocidura > Crocidura indochinensis. The sequence goes on along the minus strand of PVKC010003064.1, from coordinate 37,859 downwards.
GGCAGTGCTCAGGGGTTACTCCTGGCTCCATGCTCAGAAATTGCTCCTGGCAGGCACGGGGGACCATGGGGCACAGGGATTTGAACCGATGACCTTTTGCATGAAAGGCAAACGCCTTACCTCCATGCTATCTCCTGGGCCCCAATTTATGCTATTTGTGTGTTATAATATACATGCTATGTTATGTTGTGTATTATGGATGATCAAAACATCAAGATAGTATTATTAGTGTACATTTTGAAGGTCAAGATAATAAATACAATGAAGATTCATTTACAGATTTTATCCCAAGAAGAAACACTACTATTATTCTTCTTTTCTATTATACTGTGTTCCTGTCATGCCATGATTCTTATGCTGAGTTAGCAATTGCAAATTTGTAATTCACTTTAGAACACTATTAAGTTTCTATCACACTTAAATATTCACTCTTATTTGCTAACATAAAGATGAGAGAAAGTAATTATTTTATAAAATATGTACATAAGTAAACTGAGAATAAGAACAGTTGGAAAATATGTTCAAAGACACAACATAGTTTTAAAAGTGGAGTAAGCCAAGTTTCCCTGAGGCTTTTGTCATGCTCAATAACTGCAATTTTTCTATTCTTAAATAGTTAAAATTCTTTTTTTGTTTGCTTTAATAATACCTTTATTTAAGCACCATGATTACAAACATGTTTGTAGTTGGATTTCAGTCATAAAAAGAACACCCCTCTACATTAGTGCAACATTCTCACCACCAATGCAAACAGCTCAATTTTTTACCATAGAACTTACGCCCTTAACAAAGCTTTTGTTAACATGTAGCCAAATTTGTATGCTTTTAATAGCTATAAGTTGTTACACTCTAATATGAATGAATCCTATGTTTTCTATAATATTTTGACAGAAAAATAAACAAAAAAAAATTAGAGGCATGGGACAGAAAAGAAACTGTGTTTTTCCCCCCAAGCCTAGCTGGAAAAATACTGGAGTGAGTTATTGAATATATCTTTATTGCAAAGTTTATTCATAGAATCTTGCATCTAAATATAGGCATAGAAAGGTAAATTCATATATTTAGGACACACAAATTTAAAACATTAATTGAAACAAATATAAAAGAAATAATCACATTTTACATCAAATATGTTTTGAAATAAATAGAGCTGAGGGTAAATTATAGTCATGGCCTGCTATTAGAAGTGGAAGAATGTCAAATCCACATTAAGCAGAGAAAATAGTAGAGCTTTTGATTTGGGCAAACTTAGTTACCTCTAAGAAGATATATTCCTATGATTTAGTAATTAGTCAGTGACTTTAGAGATTTTGATGGTTAAATAATATTTCAGCAAAAACATAAACAAGGATAAAATATATTATCTTACCATAATGTTCTACCATAAGATGCACCATCCCCCCCCCCCAAATGCTTCTTATAGGGAAAATGCCTCCTGGAGCTGAAATCTGAGTCCTGGCGAGAAGAGCATCTAAAAACTATGTATGTCTAATGGTTAGGTGCGTCTTCTAGAGCGAAAATGAGGTATGTCCTCAAATTACTTTCCTAAATTTTTTTCACCTCTGTTGATATCTAAGAGTACTGGAGGAAGAAAGAAAGATAACTGTTTGTAGGGAAACTCCAATATTCTCCCACTGAAAAACTTTTATGAAGGATTGTATGAGTGCAGATCTAAATATAAGTTCAGGGAATGTGGATACCTACGCTGAAGAAGAACTCAGACTAGAGAGTGAATACAGACAGCTAAAAAGTGCAAAAGAAAGTTCATGTACCTCAGAGTGCTACAGATATAGGACAGGCCTAGCACATAAGTGAGTGAAGGGAGTATCTGAAGTGAAGAGACTAGTTAGAAAATTTCACAGTGAAGCCATGTGGAACTCAGTAGAGTTTCCAGTGATGGAAGATTGAGTACAATTTTGGGGAGACAAAGTAAGTAGAGTTTGTTGACTCTGGCAATATGGCTTAAACCTCTCTCTGGAAGATGTGCAAATTGAATCTGAGTGTTGTCCATCAGAGCAATAGCTAAAGAAGATCCCATAGTTAGGCACACCCTAAGTCAAATCTTTCTAATTTAGCAGACCCAGTCCACCAGGTTGTCCCAAAGCACTGTCAGCAAAGTTTCCAAAACTATGGACCACAGCAAAAAAGTCATCAGTGTGCAACATAATGATAGAGATCTCCTATATTTAATCAGTTAATGTAAGTACTCTGGCATGTTGAGATTTCTTTGATCATATATCAAGTGTCCAAAAGTTGTGCAAATTTGCCTCACAACATCCTCAACATTACACAAGTCTGAATTTTCTTTCATCCAGGTCATTTAAAATGTATTAAAATCATCTATGATTTCTATAAAATCATTATTAGGTACAACCTGATGTCAGATCTTAAACATAGCATAGCCTTATCACAGTAATTATATACCCTCTGTTTAAACATATAACTCAGGTATATGGAGATAATAAGAATTATTCAATTTGGCAGTAGCAATCTAAGTGTGGTGGTTGACACAGTTAGCACAGTTCTATTTGAACAATCACAATGCCAAGCTGTGATTGGGTTGGTATGCACTGGCAAACACAACTTCCTACCTGCTATGAATATCAGCTTACTGGAAAACTAAGATCGAGTATTCATGAGCAAAATCTCATGTAACCACCCAATCAGCCACAATCACACCACATCAGTTTCCAGATATCAGTAACCATGAACTCTAGTCCAGTGATAATGCAAGATAGACCCTTGTACTTTAATTGCCTATAGGACAGCTGACTAAATATTCTGAAGGCCATTCATGGGCATTTAATCTCAATGTCACAAAAATCAGATTCATGTTTACGAGCCTGATATCCTGAGCATTACAAAGATCATGTACTCTTTAGAATTTCATCCATATTGCTCACATGGAAAGAATCATAATGAAAAACAAAACAAGTAAACAAACAAACAAAAATACAATAGGAATCAGAGGTTTTGTTGCAATAAAACCCAAAGCAACTGCTTAAGTCAAGCCTGGAAATTAATCAAATTCCTTCTACTTGAAAGGAAAACATAGTGGTGTTTACTTAAAGAAGTCAGTAGAACGAATCTCATAAACTCAGAAAAAAATAAAAAGTATGAAACATGCATACAAGCAATGAATGGATTACAGTTTTCAATTATATTAACTTATAGGGCTTGAAAACTGAATGTAAGATACTAAAATTCAAATTATGTTCTAGAGTATAAGTCATAGAACACTGTCTATAAAGAAGAGGAGGGCTAGAGAGATAATACACTAAGTAGGGTACTTCCCCTGCATACAACCAACTGGGGTTCTGTTCATAGTAACAAATATTCAGATGTAGTCCACAATGCTTTCACCCCCAAGTACTGCTGTGCTAACTCTTCACTATAAAGCCCAAGTGCCACTGCATCCTCAAACTCTTGAATGAATTAAAAAAATAAAGAAGAAATAATGAAGGAAAACATGAAGAAAATATAAGAGGTATTTTGTATAGTATTAAGGAGATAAAGAAAGTAAAATAAGTAATTGTTGAACATTTCCTTTGAAGAGAAAAATATGTACCCATACCTAGGAAGACCAAAGAGTACCCCCCAAAATTTATGAAACACAGAAAACTTGGCCTCCACTGGTTAAAACCTCTGAGAGAGAAAGTCAAGGCAAGAGCATGTTATTCTGCTCCCCTCAGAAGGACAGCCCTATGCTGACCAACATCTGAAAAAAAAGGCATATTTTAAGCAAAATTACATTAATCAAGGGGGATAATAGACTCCTGGAAGCACTGGCTCATACATGAGTTATTTTTGACTTGTAATGATAAATTTATTTTTAAATAAATTTTTATAGGCCAGAAGAAAGTGGCACAGTGCAGCCAAATATTTGAATGACAACAAAGAACCTCTCTTCAGAAATCATTTTTCTTTCAGGCCAATGCGGTGGTGCAAGAGGTATGGCGTTTGCCTTGCATGTTCTGACATAGAACGGACCATGGTTCAATCCCCTGGCATCAATTATTACTGAGAAAATTGAAACTGTCGGGAGCCGAGAGGTGGCGCAGGAGGTAAGGTGCCTGCTGCCTTGCCTAGGACGGACCACGGTTCGATCCCCCGGTTCCCATATGGTCCCCCGTGCCTGCCAGGAGCGACTTCTGAGCGCATAGCCAGGAGTAACCCCTGAGCGTCACTGGGTGTGCCCCCCCCAAAAAAAAAGAAACTGTCATCAACATTCTTTTCAAAACCAAGTTTGTTTCACTGGTAATTTCTACCAAAACTTCTAATATGGCCTAGTATTGATATCTCCAAAAGTCCTTCTGATAGTCAAAGAATTGGTAAATCTTAACAGATTTAACGAGGTCAATATTATCCTTTCACCAAATACACAGAAGATCATGCCATTAAAATATTTTATAAGTGCACAATGGAATACTACTAAGCTGTGAAAATATGAAATATTTAGTTGTTACAAGTTTGGACTAGAGAATATCATGTTAAATGAATCATGTGAGCATTCTATAGAAGGGCAAATGTCAAATAATTTCACTAAAGAGTTTTTAGTGAAATAAAACTCTGTCTGTGACAATGTAATTGAATTTACTAGTCTTAGGAAAAATGAATGAGAGGTAATTGATAAATGAGGAGGTAAAATTAAAATTGGGGGTGATCTAAAAACTGTGATAGATTTCTTGGTACTTTGGTAGTGATAGAAAGGCAATTGTTTTCAACACCAATAGCATGAACATTAACTATTACTTTAAAAATAACCTCAATAAAAACATTTAAAATTTTAAAGTTGGTTGGATCATAAGGTTTAGTTTGCAAGCCTGACATAGAAGTCTATTCTTTAATTAAGACATAGAGAAAGTTGCTTATGACCTAAAGACTTTCTTATCTGACCAAGAAGAAGAAATTTAAAAAAAATTATGTAATGTGAATGTTCTTTGAAGAAGAGCATCACCAACTCCTCCACATTTTAAGAAAAATAAACATACTCCATTTCTTTCCCATACATCCCAGTTGGAGCTTCTTCCATGGCTCTGATGGGCACAACATCAGTGAAGCAAGCAGCCTTTTAGATCTACCTCTGGGCTGGATCCATTTCTTCTTCTTTTATTGTTTTTATTGCTTGTCTGTTTATAGTAATAGCCAGTTGTACTCAGGATTAACTTCTGAATGATAAGTAGATCATAAAGGGTGCTATGTGTCCAACCTACTGGTTCAAGTGCAATGCAAGCACCCTAACAACTGAACTATGACTTTGGTCCAGTCCTGTGTACCTTAGGAATGATGCGTATACATTTTTGGAAGAGAAACATTACTCCAACTCAGCATTAAATTTTCACTGTCCCTACCCTGTAACAATGAAAATAAATGACATCAGATACATCAGTAACAAGTAAAGAAATTATTAATACAAATAATAAAAAAACAAGTTAAGAAATTAATTTTGAACTGGAAAAACAAAGAAAATGGAAACATTAAGTATGCATATACATGCCTCAGTAGAATTGACTATCTATGCAACCTTGGAGTAATAACGTTTAAAACTTTTCTCTGACCTCAATTCACTCGATCAGCTGTCCTCCTGCCACTTATTTAACATCCAAAGTAAGACATATGTGAATTATTGTCCATTCTCCCCTTTCACTTACCTCGTCATAAAATCAGCCATAGTTTGTACAACACTCACTTCCAAATACTTCCAATTCTTTCCATCACTGTCCAATCCTGGACTTGGTATTTCATCATTTCCCCATGTGGATGACTTTTAAAGCCTTTATTCTTCATTTTAGATTACTCTATTAAATTCTCATTTCACAATGTCACTTTTGCCATTAAACATCTTCAAGGATTTTTCAAGGCATTTTAAATTAAAAACTTGATAAATTTTCAGATATAAAGATTCATAAATCCCTGTTATGGAATGACTATTAGTTGATATATATTTTCAAAATAAATTTAGAAACCTCAAAATAAACAAATATAATAAAATGAAGGACCCTGCTTAAGTAAAAGTAAAATAAGCTGTTAAATGGATATAGCTGAGGACAATATATAAGATTATAGGTTGGACACAAAAATATGACCTCTTGACATCCCTCTGTGAAAAAATACATAGATTCCCCTCTCTTTGATGAACTTGTTATTGTTGTACTTGCTGGCATCAGTATCTAAGAAGGCTCATCCTTGAATAAAGAGCATGTAACACATAATTCAGTTATGCTGGGTGGGACCTCTAAATAAATAATTCTTGTTTCTTTTCTCAGAGAGTTTACAATACTTGTTACACTGATGAAATAGAAGGGTACTCTCTCATGTTCTAAAGGTGTGGCAAAGACAAATTTGGGGGATAGTAATGCATGTACTCTTAATTTATTATAATAAATAAATTACCTCTGGAATCCTGTGTACTGCAGTGGAAATAAAAGTACCATTGTTACAGATTATATCATATAGATTCCTTCAAAAAAACCCTCAAATATAGGGGCCAAAGTGATACACAGTGTGTAGAGCTTTTACCTTGCATGAGGCCTACCCAGGCTTGATCTTGGGCATCCCATATGAACTTCCTAATTTTCCAGGAATAACTTCTGATTTCAGAGCCAGGTGTAACCCATGAGCACCACTAAGTGTGGCCCAAAGATCAAATAAAAATCTTAAATGTAGAAACTCCTTATGACTCAAAAATTAAACTTCTGGACATTTATCCAAAAGAAACAAAACTTTGTCTTAAATTAATGTTTGCACATAAGTGTTCTTTGCAGGACTATTAATAATAACCAAGAAGTGAGAAAAATGTTTATTGAAAAAATAATGAATGCAATAACTTTTTCTAGATATTACACAAATAAAATAAAATGCTATGTTAAATTATATTTATATTTACTCAGTCATAAAAATAAATTAACTTCTGACATATTCTACAACAAAGGCTGTATTTCATAAGCAGTAAAAATAAGTGACATTTTGACATATTATATAGCATGAACCTTAAGGATATTGTACTGAAATAAGCCAGTTCCCAAAAGATAGTTATTCATATTTTTCTCTGTTATGAGATGTCAAGTGTAATAAAAGTCATTAAAATAGTATGTATATTGTTTTTCCCTGGAGGCTGGAGGAAGAATGGATAAAAATTGTTAATGGGTATCGAGTTTCAATTTTGCAAGATGGAGAAGTTCTAGATATTAATAAAAATTATGAGTATAGTTCAAAGTATTGATCTATACACTTCCTGGTAGATAAAATAGAAGTGTTATGCTGTTTACTTGATTTATTTGTAGTGGCAAGATCAAACCCAAGGCCTCAGACATTCCAAGAAATTTATCTATTTAATTGCCCTATTGACACACAGTCCTGTTGTTTTTTTCTATCAAACTTAAAAAAGAAATATCTTGTTATTTAATCATGCAATTTAATTTTGCTCCTCAGGTTTAAGTAAAATTTCCTGTCTGCCAAAGACTGAAAGTTGGTCTAGTCAGCGTATCTTATGTTCTCTAAAAATGTAAGTCTTATTATTATTTTTTAATTAAGTCTTATATTAAAAAACCCTCAAAATATTTCCTATATCCCTATATCCATTACTAAGAATGTACAAGTTGCCCTAACCTATTTGTTTTAATGAGGAGAAAATTATTTAATTGTTGATTTTTAAGATAAAGGTAAAGAAAGAATGGGCATGTCTTGAAATATATATAAACTAGGAAAGATTTAACTAAGAGTAAAATATTAATTTTAGTTTTAATATTTGACTGAATTTACGTCAGTAATATTTTAGCTGGAAAAAGATACAAATATAGTTGAAAAAGCCTGAATACCAGGTTATTTTCTTCTTTCTCAAAATTACAGTCTGTTTTATTTTTAAATCAAATATAGAAGATCTAATGTAATTCAGATGTTCCACTAATGGTGATATCTTAAAAAGTCTTAGTTAAACAACTGCATTTTTTCTGAACATAATTTAATATCAAGGTTAGAAAACTATTTATGCTTCATTTGACAGACAACTAGAGATCATGGATATACACTAAAAATATAAATGTCATTTAAGCATATATTGATTTATTCCTGTAAAATAAATCCCTTCATGTTGTAAGATCACCACACATATGTGTTTGTAACTCCTGGCCTATAATTGTAAATAAGCAGTGTAACAATGAGGAATTAATAAACCAAACCATTCAGGAGAGAGTCATGGGAGTCAGCCTGCTTGTTGCCTCATGGTCTTCAGCTCTCACCCCTTCACTGCCAGCTTCTGTCCCACCTAAAGGGGCATCTGTCATTTGCAGATGGGTTCATGTGCACCAATGTTCTAGTGAAGGACACTACACACAGTCCATTTCAAGGAGGTCATCATGGTGACTTATCCATCAGAGGGTCAAGAAACTCACCATCTTTGTGGTTTTTTCTCAGGTCCTTGGATCACTGTTTGAGGACCAGTTGTAAAAATAAATTGCCACACCTTGTGAGATCACTGCACACGTCTATTTCTAACCCCAGGCAGATGGATCTGAAGAAGCAAGGTAGCAGTGAGAAGTTAATAAACCAAGCCTGTGAGGAGTCATGGAGTCAGTCTGCTTTTCCCCTCGTGGACTCCCTGAGCATGCCAAACCAAAACTGACTCTCTATTAAAACAATACTAATTCAACAGGAGGGGGAAGGTCCAGTGATCGAGATGGGCTTTGATATATTAAAGAGCTAGGAAAAAAGAAAAGAGAGAATTGGGAGAACACTTCTGTTTTGGGTTAATAGCTGGGTGTCATCTTATATACTCTTGTTTTGTTTAGTTATAGGGTATAGATTTATTTTACTTATACTTCATGAGCATGAAGAGTGCTTCATTGATTAAAATCCATAATTTTAAAGAAATTTTCTGTGTGACTCACCCTAAGTCTCTTAAGCTTTGGTTCCATCCATGTTCCCTTATGGTCCCCAAGTCCCATATAATCCCCCCATCCAGGATTGATTTCTGAGCACAGAGCCAGGAAGGAGTAAGCCATGAGAGCCTCAAGTTGTGGACAAAAAACAACAACAAAAAGCATCACAGTTGGGCAAGGAGGTTTTCTTATAGTTCTCTTGGAGGGAGGAGGTGACAAAGACTGGACTAAATAATCAATTAATAATATAATTTTCACAACTAGAAAACTAATACTATGATAATATAATTAGTTAACTTTGAATCAAATATTTATCAAATTTAACTCCTTTTCTGCCAAAGTTTTTTTTCTGTTCCATGATGAAATTCAAAATCACATTAGCATCATAAAACTTAATTTCAAATTTAATTTAATATAATTTAAAATTATATCTTTTAAAATTTATTCCAAGGAAAAGCAATTTCCTCCAACATTTATCATATCTCCTTGTAGTTTTACAATCTTGATACTTTTCAGAGTACTAGCTTATTATTTTTAATTTCTTTTTTTTGTTTGCTTGTTTTTTTTGGGTGACACCCGGTAGTGCTCAGGGGTTACTCCTGGCTCCATGCTCAGAAATTGCTCTTGGCAGGCACGGGGGACCATATGGGGCACCGGGATTCGAACCGATGACCTTTTGCATGAAAGGCAAACGCCTTACCTCCATGCTATCTCCCGGGCCCCTTTTAATTTCTACTATACCCCAAAATATATCTTTTATAACTTAATTTTTATTGAACTATCATTGGTAATAGTAACAGACAGTATCTCAGTTTAGGCTTTTATTAATAGCTTTATGGTTTCTCAACCTGGAACTAAGATTCTGCAATGTATGCCAAAATAAAAAAATTTGAATTGCTGTTATTGTATTAAATCAGGCTATATACAACATAAATCTATCTATTCTGGCACTATTAAATATGATCACTGATGAAGCTGTTGTCTGTAGAATTTCTCTACTGTTTGAGAGGAAGCGACAGTGAGGCTGACCCTGTTTCAATCCCCAGCGTCTCATATGATCCCCTGAACCTGATGTTATTTCTGAGCACAGAACCAATAGTAACTCCTAATCACTGGCAGATTTCTGCAAGATTTCAGTTTCACTGCTTGTAAGTAGTGAGCTAACAGGCTCAGGTGACAATATGCGAAGCCAGGAACCAAACCTAGGTTCGTCCTTGAGTTGTCTGCATGAAAGACCAACACCTTACCTCTGTGCTCTCTCTCCAGCCCCTCAAATGTTACTTTAAAATACATTTAGCTATATTTATATTTGTAATTTATTAACTCTGGCTAAGCATTTTCTTTTTTGAATTTGGAATAAATGAATAATCAATTCTTTATAAATTATCAATTCTTTTAATATAGGTGCGTTATATTCAATTATTCAGTATATAAAATAGTATGGACACAATTTTTGCATGACTGCTTGAGCAAATGTGGAGAATTTTTTCCTTTTTTTCCCATTTTAATATACATATATAATATCTTTATATATTATATGACAGTCCTGGGAGTGCACATGAACTTCTTCTAACTCAGTGCTGTTGATGGGGTACATTTCACTCTCAGTGGCTTGAGAAGGGCTGTGTGTGTTGGGAATTTAACCCAGGCTCTTGAAATTGTCTTGGTATATGCTTTAATCTCTGAGCCCTAGAATTATATTTCTCCATGAGCAGAATTTCTGGCCTTGAAATTGGGAAATTTTATCCTAAGTATTAAAATTTGCTCAATGTCGGGGCCCGGGAGATAGCATGGAGGTAAGGTGTTTGCCTTTCATGCAAAAGGTCATCGGTTCGAATCCCGGTGCCCCATGTGGTCCCCCGTGCCTGCCAGGAGCAATTTCTGAGCACGGAGCCAGGAGTAACCCCTGAGCGCTGCCGGGTGTGACGCCCCCCCCCAAAAAAAATTTGCTCAATGTGGTGATTTATTTACATTACCCAAATAAATGTATGTTATGAGCATTCATTTCTCAAAGCTTGCTGAAACTTGACATAATTAACTTTTTAATTGTTGCCAATCTGATGAATATATAATTGTACCTGATAGTGTTAATTTGCATTTATTTGGTGGCTGGTGTGATTGTCACATAATTACAATATTTTTATGTTTCCCTTACGTAAGCTACCTATTCATCTTCCCTGATCATTTTCTTTTTGGGTGTTTTGTCTATGCATGATTAGCCATATAAGCCCTTACATGCTCTGAATAATAATCTCTGCCAGTTTTATGCTTTTTAAAAATATTTTCAGTATGTAGCTTGCTATAAAGCTGTTTTTATTTTATTATTGTTATCAGTAATTTTAAAGCAAAATTTAATTAGTTTTTAGTAAATACCTAACTTAAATATTTTACAGATAATATTATGTTCTACACCATCTTATTTGTTTTCATACATCTTATATTTATTTTATGTATTTATTTTTCTTAGCAAAAAAACTTGAGCAAGTGATTACACAAATGTTTTCCCTGTATTCCCTATTCTTACTTTATAATTCAGAATGTATTCATTCTCTAGTCTTTATAGTTGCTTGTATTTAAATAAGATAAATGTTACTAAAACTGTGGGTTTACTCTGAGGCTCATATTCACTTTACCAGGATGAAGTAGTAACAAGATGGTCTCTATGCAGAAGCCTCATGTGGAAAGATTGATCAGTCAGCAAGGAATATGCTCACTTATTTATTATCTGAATTATTATTCTAATGTGATGAGAACTATTTTAAATGTACAGTCACTTAATTTTCAAGATTTTTTCAGATATAATCTTTCTATTTTAACATAAAGCAAAGTATAGAAACTTAATAGGTATATTAGATATAGAAATTACATTTAAATTTAGTAATTAGAAATTACATGGCATGCCAATGGCATGGACTTTGCTCTACTTTATTCCAACATATATAATTTTCCAGTAATTCATTCTTAGATATTTATTAATATTTTCAATATTGTATCTGTATTGTATAATTTGTCTTTCTACATAAATTGAATTTTGTGCTGAGTTATTTTAAAGTGATAGCAATGAAAATAATTTCTATGATCTTTGCATTATGTTCATCAGGAATAGTTTGAATTTTTTAAAATAACTTTCCCCATATAATGTTAGCAACAAGTTATAATCATGATGTTGGAATTTTAGACACTTCATAGTAACTTAAGTGCCATGTATAATTATTAGTTAACTCATTTAATTAGTAGGAGAACTATCAGTGACAGTTGAATATATATTCCCTATATTTTAAGATGAATGGAGAGCATACAGAATGTGAAAGTAATTGCTTGAAGATGAGCAGTAATTGAAAGTACAGCCTTTGATCACAGGCTAGGATGAGGTCATAATATCCTGCATGGTGTTACCCTCATCTATATTCAACATATTTGCATATTTGGGCATATTTGCAGACTTCCAGCTATAGAACAGTGGGAAAATATTCAGAATCAACACAACAATTTGTAAAGATTCCATAATATAGGAACTGAAGTTGAAACCTTATGTGGACAGAGCCAGACCCAATGTTCTTTGTAGCTGTTCAGAAAAATATTCAGTGGGTGTTCACAGCTGTCTCTGGAAATAGCCCTGAAGGGTCATCTAGAATCCACAGATTGTCAAACAAATAAAGAGATATATTCTCTAATAATGTGTAGCATATGGTTAAAGATAGTACAAGCTGTTAGCAGTAAGACCCTGGTACAGGATATATGACTGTCCTCTCTTCCCTCTGTCCAGGGCAGTTGGAATGATAAAGGTAATGGTCCTCTTGCCCACATGAGAGGTTTGCTGTTTAGAGGATGGTAAGTGAGTACTTGGGAGGTATCTGGTATTCTTCAGAGGGGAGCAGGCACTTGGAGGGAAATCTGGCTGATAGCCTTTTCCATACATATTCTCATAATATGCTGTTGTTGAAATATAATTCATCTGCCTTAAGAAAATGGCAGAAAAATTTCTTCTGGGCATCTACAACACACATGTCTTTGCCAGATAGTTCATGCCAAAACTTCAGCTTTTCTGAATTGATTGCCTTTTTAGTGTCCAAGTAAAATCAAAAAAGCTATGGCTGGTACACAATTAGTAATTAGACAGTAACTGCCATGCTTCTTTGAGGTTTTAATATTTATCATAATTTCTCTCTAAAAAACATCTTGAATTTATAACAGCTGCTTTTATATAATTTTTGTCCTATAAGAAAACCCATCAAATTTCATTTTGCAATTCATCCCTTTATCTGGGAATGAGGAAGTGGTAAAAAGAAACATCTATTTTTGTCTTATATACATGAAAGGAACATGTATTTTTGTCTTACTCCTGGCTGGCTCTGAGCTTAAGGATCACTCTTGGAGGTGCTCAGTGTGGTGCTATGGTTTAAACTATGGTCAGCTATATACAAGGCAAGTGCCTTGCCCTCAATACTATCTATCTAGTTCCCTAGAAAACTAAATTAACTAATTTAGCCATGTTTATTTTACATTTAACTAAATCTGAGACATTTGACTTTTGGATAAAAATTAAATAACTAGACTCATCGTTGTTTTCAAGGTCAAACTAGAATCTTACACTAAATAAAGATTAGTTGATAATAATTTACACACCTTTCATGAGGCTTAAACCACTAAGTTTTATGAAATATTTCTATGACCAGCTGACTAATAGTGCAGATCAAGGGAAGGCAATTACTTAGAGATAGGCTTTAAATCTATTTTCTTTGTAGAATTTCCTAAAGTTGAGGATCTTCACTTACTAATCTTTATGGGCCAACCACATTATCTATTGCATGTGTGCTTCTACAATTTTCTATAATTAATAAGAGAAGAATTAAGGGTAACGCAAATTAAATAAGGATAAAATATATGTCTTGTGTTCAGCTACTCTGACTGCAACAGAAGTATACAAAATAATTTTCACATCTGTAACTAGAACGTTCTCCATGTATCCACACACACACACACAAATACACACACATATATACATATCATAATGTAACAAATTAGGGGGCTGGAACAACAATACAGTAGTTAAGAATCTTGCCTTACATGCAACCAATCAGGATTCAATTTAAGATATTACATATAGTCCACAAAAATTACCAAAAGTGATTCTTGAGAGCAGAACCAAAAGTATCCCTTGAGCATCACTGGGTCTGACCAAAACTCCCCCACAAAGTGACAAATTAAAATTTTATTGAATTTTACTGAATTTTTTTTTTGTTTTACTTGTAACTCTTCCTCAAAGAGGCATTTTATCAAAGAGCTCCTGACTATGAACCAAATTTACATGTATTCTCATTAGTCTGTCTCTTGTAAAGGCACTTTCACTTAGAGATTTATGTTAATTTCAGAGACATCTTAAAGTTATTGAAAATCATATCAGGTTTTTCCCCTTATATCTTTACCGACATTTTCTTCTAACAAATTAATTTTCTGTTTCACATGGATGTCTTGGCTTCTTTAAGTTATATTCTTTGAAATGTTACCACTTACTATTTTTTCTATTCTCTCTTGTAATGAAACCTTTCCCTATATTGGTGGAAAGAAGGTATTAAATATGCTTTTCTTGTATTTCAGCAGGAACAAAAGAGTTCACCAACCAAAATGCCACCTCATGGCATAAAAGCATTGAATTTAGAAATGTAATTATTTTTATTCAAACTTTCCACCCAGCAGAGCAGTCTTGACTTTTAATGTTGTTTAACACTTTCACATTCTCTTAGGAATAGGCTACCTATGCTCACAATCAACATTTTATTGCACAAACATAAATCATTTTTATAGTCCTTGACAATTAGAATTATTTCTGATTAATTGCCTAATTTATTTCTTATAGAATATAATTAAAAACTAAAGTCAGAATTGTATATGAGACCCATCTTCAACTGCAATATCAGCAAGTAGCACAGCTTATTGGCTCTCAAGGAAAGGCTACTTTATTATTCGAAAATCTTTGCAAAACACTTTCAATTACTTTTTTCAGTTTAATATCAATCCCTAGTGATGGTAGAATATTCAATTAATTAATTAATTTTTAATTTCAACTTGTTATTGCATCTGAGGTTTTGCACTCTTAGCCACAAATGTAGTAGTATTCTGTGTCTAGCTCCATTTCAAATATTTAGAGGATGAACTAAAAGAATGCCAACACTGGAAACATTTTCTTTATTTCTAAAATGGTTTAGAGGAGACATAAAGCATCATCATCCCAGAATCCCACCCACAAAGTTTTTACTATGTTTTCTCCTGCACCTTTTTTATTGTTAAAAAATGTCTTTCCATATGGAGGTGATCAGTTTTGCATAATTCATTTCAAAATGAAACAACCCAAATGCCCGGCAACAGATGAATGGCTAAAGAGACTGTGGTTCATATACACAAAGGAATACTAAGCAGCTGTCAGAAGAAATGAAGTCATGAAATTTTCCTATTCATGGATGAACATGGAAATTATTATGTTGAGTGAAATGAGTTGAAGGGAGAGAGACAGACACAGAATAGTCTCACTTATCTGTGGGACTTAAGAATAATAAAAGACGGTACTGTAATATTACCCAGAGGCAATAGAAATGAGTTCTGGAAGAACCTGCATAAAGTATGAAGCGTATCACAAAGGGTGGTGAGTTCAGTTAGTGAAATAACTACACTGAAACTATCATGACAATGGTAGTGAGTGAGAAAAATAGAATGCCTGTCTCAAATATAGGCAGAAAGTAGGGGGAGGAAATTGAGGGACACTGGTGATGGGAATGTTGCACTGATGAAGGAGTGTGTTCTTTTTTTGGGGGGCACATGGAAATTTTACTACTGTACTTTCATCATCACAATTTATGATCTTGGTCTTTCCTTCTTGCCTTTATATAAGGCCAGAAGGAGGAATATTGGCTACTTTGACAACCTTAAAGTGAGCGTGTTCTTTTTTATAATTGAAACCCAACTACAAACATGTTTGTAATAATGGTGCTTAAATAAAATATCATTATGAAAAATATAAATAAAATAAAATATATTAAAAATAATGATCCTAAAAACTACTGACTATATACAAACATTTTCTCTTTTTCCTTCTAAACTAGTCAGCTATATATAAATCCAGGACTGGTCACGGACTTTGTAGATTATCTAGGTAATTTTCTCTTTTTTATTTCTCTTTGACTAGAAGAATCTTACATTTCAGTGTTTTCATTTTGGTTTTGGTTTGTTTGTTTGTTTGTTTTGCCACACCTGGTGATGCTCAGGGATTACTCCTGGTTATGCTCTCAGAAATTGCTCCTAGCTTGGGGGAAATTGCTCGTTGGCTATGGGATGCGGGGATCGAACCTTGGTCCATCCTAGGCTACCGCCGGCAAGGCAGACGCCTTACCGGTTGTGCCATCACTCTGGCCCCACATTTCAGTTTTAATAAATGTTTTCCATTAGTTTAGAGAGGAAAGAAAACTTTAAAATACATAAATTTCTTCGCATTTTTATGATACTACTGTATCATTTCTTTGTATAACTCCCTATTTATTCCAAGTTATAGCTTTGCAAAGAAGACAAGGTGAGGAATACACTAGTTAAAATCAATTTCCTATTTTATGGTAGTTTAGATTATACTGACTTTTTATTTAGAAGTAAAACATAATTTCCTTTAGGGTTATTGTTTCAAGTATTCTCTGAAAGTCTTTTTTCTATTATAGGTAATGTACCTTTTTAAAAGAAAAACTAATATAGTGATTTTATTAACTTCTGAAAATGATATCATTTTCTATATTAAAATCTATTTCCTAAGAATATTGCAATGAGCTGAAATGACTTTCCTAGCAATTTTACATTTTAATATAAATCTAAGGAGTTAATGAAATCTTAAGGACTTTCTAGGCAGGACTATAGTCCCATCATAAATTTGGGTTTCTGTCTTAGTTTTCTAACTCTTTAACTACCTAGACTGGAGATTTTAATGAGTTGAACTCTTAGTTGTAAAGTTAAAAGCAGAGGAAGAATTTTCGGTGTCAGTTTCTTGTGTCCTGAAAAAAAAAAAATCAATGTTTCATGCCTGCTCAGTTTTCCCTGAAGTACGGTTCATTTCCAACATCATGTTAAAAAGGCACCTTTTGATTTGTTTTGCTTCTGTATTAAGATATTGTATTTTACAATGACATAAACATCAGTGTTTGAAGCATATACTGCTATGCACCACATTTACTAGCAGAATGCCAATATCCTTCTGCCACTAGCCCTATGTCCTTCGTTTTATATCCTCTTATCCTCCAGGAAAACTCAGTTCTGTTGGTGGTCTCTGGATTTGTTTTCATTTAACTTTGCTTTTTTTTGTTGTTGTGCTTTTTTTTTACTTATGATCTGCATATGAGTAAGATAATTAGTATATATCATTTTTCTAATTTTGTTAAGGATGACACCTTGAGTTCTATCTATGCTGTAGAGAAATACAAGATTTCACCTTTCCTTAGAGCTAAGTATATGCATATATGTATATATGTATATATATCTTAATTACCCATCTGTCGATGAGCAGTTGCATTGTCCTTATCTTGGTTATTCTGAATAATGCTACAATGAGCATATTTGTGAATTGGATATATATAATTTTCAAATTAATGCCTATGCTCCTAGCATAGATGAGCAAAAAAGGAATAGCTAGATAAGACATTACCAACTCTCAAATTTATTTACTTAAAAAATTAGAAAAACAAGAACTTATTGATAATATCATTTTAATAAAGTTATGTACTAGAATTACAAAGAAAAATGAATACAATTGTGAAGGAAGTGCCTTGTCTAAATATTTGCAAAAATAATATACTTTTATTTTTGAAATTTTGACTTGTAATACACAAAGATTAATTGATGATTGAATCAAAGTACATGCCAGGACATTGATTTGAACCCCAGTACCAAATGCCTGATCCCAGAACCTCCAAAGAACGTATAAACAGTGAATTCCTAATGTTTCTTTCACCACTGAGCCTACAAGATTCCACACCACATAGCTGCTAACATTACAGGTTTCTAAATAACCGTGTCCTAGTAATAAAATATCTGGTCTAGTTAATTGTTTCATATAGTGACCCAGAACTCTGAGCACTAATACCCTGCTTCAAAATAGTAAAAGTTTACTTTGAGGTCTAAGTAAGGTGGTTCTATGGAAGAGGTTGCTATACTTAGTCTGTTTTGGTTTAATATAACATTGAGTTGCATGATTATATGTACAAAGGTTTTGCAAATAAGTTTTGTATAAAATATGATATAGATAACCATAAAATTGGATATCAAAATTTAATTTTCAATGCCTGGGCTTTTAGTCTGAAGGCTAGTCATTTCTTTAATGCTAATATCTTTAAATACCATGTTTGTGGTTGGGTTTCAGTCATAAAAGAAGTACACTCCCTTCACCAGTGCAACAGTCTCACCACCAATACCCTTCCATTTTATTCTTCCTTCACCCCCTGCCTCTCTTTGATACAGGCGTTGTATTTCTCTATATCACTACCATTATTATTATAGTTGTCAGTGTAGTTATTTCTCTAACTAAACTCACCTTTCTTTGTAGTACGCTTTAAATAGAGGTCCAGTCCTTCCATCCCTCATCTCTGTTGTCTCTGTATATTGTATATTGTCTCTGTAATACTATAATATTGTCTTTTATTGTTCTTAAATTCCACAGATTAGTGAGACTCCTTTGTGTCTCTTTTCCTCTGACTTATTTCACTCAGCATAATAGTTTCCATATCCATCCATGTATAGGAAACTTTCATGACTTCATCTCTCCTGACAGCTGCATAGTATTCTGTTGTGTATATGTATCATTGTTTCTTTAGCCATTCATATGTTGTCATGCATCTGGGTTGTTTCTAGATTCTGGCTATTGTAAATAGCGCTGCAATTAATATAGGTGTGCAGAAGGCATTTTTGTATTGTGTTTTTGTATTCCTAGTTTATATATGCCTAGGAGTGGTATAGCTGTATCATATGGCTCAATTTCCAGTTTTTTCATTCTAAAATTTGTTTCACCTGCTATTAATATGGATACTCCAGCTTTTTTAAGGGAGTTGTTTGTTTGGATGATTGTCCTTCCAACCTTTTCTTTTGACTCTATATTTGTTATAACTATTTAGATATGTGTCTTGTAGGCAGCTTGTTGGATTCAGCTTTTTGATCCATTTAGTTACTTTGTCTCTTAACTGGTGCATTTAGTCTATTGACTTCGAGAAAGATAATTGTAGTGGGAATTAGAGTCATCTTTGTGTATGAGTTTGGTGTGTCTTTTAGTCTGTCTTGTATTAAAGCAGGCCTTTCAGTTAGTCTTTTAAGGATGGTTTTGAGTCTGTCAAGTTTCTGAACTGTTGTTTATGCATGAAGCTATACTTCCTTCAAACTTAAAAGTGAATCTGCTGGGTTCAATATTCTAGGGGAAGTATTGATTTCGTTGAGTTCTGTCACTATATCCCACCCCTGCCTTCTGTCTTTGAGGGTTTCTTGTGACAAGTCTGTTGTAATCTTAAAGACACTCTTTTGAATGAATTTCCCTTTTTGATATTTCTACTTTCAGAATTCTATCCCTATCTGTAGTATTCATCATTGCTACTAGGATGTGTTTTGGGAGATTTTTTTGTTTTTTAGATTCTCCATATTTCTTCTTTAAACTCCTTATCTGAGAGGCTAAATGGTGTTTAGCACTTTTCAGGTAATCAGAACTGCCATCTCAATTCTCTATGCATGGTGTTGGCCTGTATTTTTTTTTTCCATTGTTGTGCCCATAGTATGATGCTTTCTGTGTGTTGTGGTAGGGTTCATTGACTAGGAGATGTGTGTGGCCTAGCTGCGAAGCCAAGCTCTTCTGACTCCACCCTTCTTGGGCAGGACTAATTCACCTCTGATCACATGGCTTTCACAGACTCTTCTGGGTCGTGTTGCTCCTAAGACCGCCAGCAAGTCTGGGTAGCAGCCGTGTTAAAAGGCATATAGCAAAGATCAGCAGTTGTATGTACTTTTAATACAGAGGTAATTTACAATAAATGTCTTACAAATATAGTAACTTATAACAATCAGAAACACTTCTGTTCAACTTAATATGTAAATTTAATTAAATTAACAAAAACGAGTATTTTAAATCTCAAATTATCAGTAATTACATTACTCTTCACAAATTTTTATTTGTAGAGGAATTACTGGGACAATTTAGTTATGTGGTAAGCAAAATATAATAAGTGTATTAAAATAAATGCAAACATACTAGACTAATAAATTCCAGTATGAAATATCTCACTCAAGTCTTCAATCCACATTGCTTAGATTTAAAAATAAATTGAGAAACGCTTGGGTGCTACAGTTATAGGATTTTAAATAACGAAGGCAGTTTATATTGTATTTCTCCCAGCCAAATGGTATGCAAAGTACCATGAATATAGTTTGTAATCTATTGGATGAAAAAAATAAAGAAAAACTTTTTTGACTAACATTAGATAAGTTGGAAACAAAGTGCATTAAATGAAACTAGAATTATAAATTAGTAAACTCTGTTTTGCCTATCAAGTATCTGAAGTGCTTAAAAGTGCTTCTAGCCTTTTACCCAGTCCTTCAACTCTAAACTGATATTGGGAAATTAAAGATACAACAAAAGTTGACGTGACCTGGAAAACGTTATTTATAATTGCAGATCAACAATAAAATCATCTAAATGTTAAATAGAAAATATTTGCTGTGGTTCAAAATGTGATTGTAAAATTTTAGCCAATGATAATCAAGTGATGTGACTACCAATAAATAAATCATAATAAACAGCAATACATATAATTATAAAAGAAGTATAAAATTAAAATAATTAAGAACATTATGATGAACTGTTAGTGATATACAAACACAGAAGTAAATGAATAAAATATAAAACATAAACGTTAAAAATCATTTAAACATATTTAGAATATCTATGCATAGATATACCCTATTAAAATAGTTATGGTTATTTTATATTTTTGTAAATTTTCAACAATTAGAAAGAATATTTTTGACAATTAAATGTATGCTTCAATTTGAGTTTACCAACAGATGGTCAGAAAGCTGGTAAAGTATTATTTCTGGTTTTGTCTGTTAGGGTGTTTCTAGATGAGATTAGTATTTGAATCAACAGACTAAATAAAGAGGATTATCCTCACCAATGTGGGTGGATATCACCCAATTTATTGAGAATATTGATAGAACTAAACAATGGAGAAAGGGCAACTTTAGAGAATTATCACTAATTCTTCATAGATTTTTTCCAAGATATAAAAGATAAATACAAAGAAAAGTGAGAATATTTGTTTTACAGAGATACTGTAAGAAGTGTTGACAGGGCCAGGATCACTTCCAAAAATGCTACCTTTAGTACTTGGGACCTCCAAACTTCTACGCATTCTTGGGAAGGAGTAATATAGGGCCCAGCATAAAGCACAGGGCATTGAAATGTTCAGAGGTGTGTTCTGACCATGTGATTTATCTTCCTGCCAGAAAAGTGAATTTTATACGATACCCTGCTGTGTTTAGAGTTTACTCTTGACTCTCTATTCTCAGAGATCACTCATGACAGCGCACTTGAGACCATATGCAGTGCTGGGTATTGAGCCAATGTCATTCACATGCAAGGCAAGTTCTTTATTGCTAGTATTTTTCTTACAGATATAGAAAAGTGAACTTTTAACTCACATTTTGAGGTCATGATTAATTTCTGTGACCTCAAATACCAAGGATATAAGTAAAACTATAGATCATGTATAAATAAAAAATGACCAGACTGGAACACCAAACAGAATAGATACCCAACCTACAACAAGCTGTAAAGTGGAGACCAGTTACACTAGTATTCTGGGGAGAGGGTAAAGGAAGGAAATATGGGAGACATGCTGGGAACAGGAGTGGAGGGAGGACAACATTGGTGATGGAAATGCCCTTCATTCATTGTCACTATGTACAGTAAATAATTCTGAGTAATGAACTTCTGTCACAATAAAAATTAAAAAAAATGTATTGAGATGCTTATTTTCAAAGTTATTCATAGTTTAGTGTTAGGTATATATGCTCCCCCACCAGTCAGCTTCCTTCTACCAGTGTTCCCAAGTTCCCTCCCAACCTAGCCCCCAGCAACATGGGCCTAATTCCTTGATAGACACATTTTGATTTTCACTGTTGTGGTTTGAATCTCCTGCTTATAGTGTTGTTGACTGCAATTTGTAAATTGTAAATTTACAATTGTAAAACTATACCACTCTTCTGCACCACAATATGCCCAAATTTTGTGATCCCAAATCCACTATGTACTGTATGCTTCTTCTTGCTACCACAATTTCTTTCCCTCTCTTTCCCAAATTTTGGGTAATAGTGATGATGTCTTATTCCCATTCAATATCTTCTATTTCCTCACAAATAACTGAGATGAACCTATATTTGTTTTTCTTCTTATAGCTTCATTTATAGACCATTATTTTCATATAGATGCAGAGTCTCACTAAAACATTAGAAAATCAGGTCAAGCTGCATATGATAATATATAGAGAAATTTACAATTATTTTACTTTTAACCTATTAAACAAATCAAGCTAATATAACATGCAAACTAGATAAAGGGAAAACAACAGAAAGGTAATTTCAATGGATAGCAAAAAGGTATTCTGTAGTGTTCAATAGCATGTTTAGCATAATAAATAAATAACTTTCATGAAAGGTCTACTGTTTATATTTGAATAGTCAGCACCCAGCTAGCTTAGTCAGTAGAGCATGAAACTATTATATTTGAATAGTGGTGGGCAAATATCCGTACAGCTATACCATGGCTCCAGCCCCCTATTCAATATTTTAAAGCAGGTTCTATTTATATCAATGATATAAGTAAAATAAATAAAGGAAATATGAGAAATAAATAATCTCTCTCTGAATAATATAAGATTTTATAGGTAATATACTATCTAATGCATGATGCACATGCATACATATGAAAGAGCATTAATAGCAAAAATATTTTGTAAAATAACCAGTGAAAAAGACTTTCATAAATTCAGAGTAGAACTAGGTCTAGCTAACTATAGAAACTGGAAGTCCTCATGTTTCTATAAAAAGAGAATTTGGGGCTGGAAAGATAGTATGAGGCTTCAATCTCCAGCACTACTTGGTTTCTGAAACCCTAGCACTGGCTAGATCACCATGGTGTTTTTATGCCCTGCAGAGCCAGAGATACACTGTCTCCTGAGCCACCACCTCGGTTGCGCCCTCACATATTCCCCAGCACATTGGATTTCCCCAAATTAAATAGAAACAGATAGAATAGGTTGATCAATTATAAAAACTATAGACTATATAGAAACTTACAGTTTCATCTATGTTTGACTTTGTTTTCTGTTGTAGGGAAACAATAAAAACAAACTCTTCTCTTTAGGTTTTTAGTTTCAGTCTATTATGTCAATGAAATTCTAGAAATATATCAAAAAGACAAATACATCAAGAGGGCTGACAAATAAAGAATGACTTCCAGAACATGTAGCAACCCAACTGGCCATTTCTTTGTCACTTAATCTTCTTACTCTTTGGAAGACTGAAAGATATTCACTCTATTCACCTTGGACACTACCAGGTTCTTACTAAAGAACCCTAAGATATCCACTTGACATTGGAGCAGAGGTCTAACAGTTCACACAACTTTTTTTTTTACCAGAGTTAAAGTATTTTAATTTTCTGTATCATGTGACTTTTCACATCATTTTTTTTTTCTTTTGAAGTCTTCTGGTACAAGATCTCTTTTGACTTTTTTTTTAATAATTTTTATTGTAATCAAAGTGAATTACAAGTCCTTCACAGCAATATTTAAGATACATAGTGACAAAGAATTAGGGCTATTTCCACCACCAGTGTCCACCCATTACCCCTTTCCCAGCATACATCTCATACCTCCCTACTTTGTCCCTTGACTGCTAGTGTATGAAGTCTCCTTTGTGTATAGCTTGTTGTATATTGGGTGTAGATTCTGGTGTCATTGACTTTGGGTTTGGTGCTTAAGTCTGATCATGTTTTTATTTTTTTTATTTCCACTCAATGTTCATACAACTGGCTATTCCTGATACCATTTATTTTCCCCCCTCAAGTTATGAGGGAGAACAAGATGATTCAAGTTCTGTGGTTCTGTTGGAAAAAGAAAAGAAGAAAAAAAGGAGAAAGCATTTCTGGAGGGAATTCATCTAGAGGTTATAAATATCAGTTTCAAAGAAGAAAGGAAAAAAGGGAAAATGAAAAACAAAAAATTGAAAAACAAAACAAACCAAAAAAAAAACAAGCAATGGAAAAAAACACAGCAGCAGGAACAAAAAGAAATCATCACCAAATTCACAATCACAAGAAAGAAAAGAAAAAAAAATAGGTCTGGTGTGGCAGACCTTCTGTTTTTGTTTTGTTTTGTATAAGAAAATAAGTATTGGGGAATTTAGAAGGAATTCCCTTGACCTGGGAGGTACAGATTTTCTCCACTCTTGAAGCATACTGTCATGGGAGCAACTACAGGCTCCTTAATTTTCACATCTTAACAAAAAAGGCATTCACTGGCCAGGTAGTAGGGCTAAACTAGTCAAGGGTTAGTCAATTTTTATTTAATATAGAACTTTACCAGTAGTGTATTTTTCATGCAATGTTTAATCAATCTTAAATTTCTACTCCCAAGTACTTTATCTAAAACACTCGTGAAGGGGCCAGAGTGATAGCACAGTGTTAGGGCATTTACCTTGCATGCCGCTGACCAAGGTTGGACGCAGGTTCGATCCCCAGCATCCTATATGGTCCCCTGAGCCAGAAGTAGGTTCTGAATGCAAAACCAGGAGTGAGCCCTGAGCTCTGCAGGGTGTGACCTAGAAAACCAAAAATAAATAAGTAAATAAGTAAATAAAACGCTCATAAAACTTTTGTATCTTCTGATCCTAAATTAACTCACAATCAAACACCAAGAAGCAAAAGATCATTATTAAATTGAAAAAGATATGACAGGAGGTGACAGGGCCAAGATTTAGGGACCTTTATAAGTTAAAACCTCATGGATGTGAGCTGGGGCAATAGCCAGTGGTAGGTCATTTGAATTGCACTCAGCCAACCCAGGATTGCCTGGATTGGGTCCCCAGTATCCTATATGCTCCCCAAGTCAGGAGCGGTTTCTGAGTGCAGAGCCAGAAGTAACCCCTAAGCATCATTGGGTGTGGCTAAAAAGCAAAAACAAAACAAAAAATCTCATGGATGCATATAATTCCAGTAACACACGTGAGGCACATTCAAACATATTAGTCTTTCATTCCATTTTCTTCATATTCTATGCAGACAAGCCACACATTAAATTAGTTTAAAAGTACAATTATGTGCACAGAATTTTTAAAAAAGTAATTGTTAGTTTTGCTTTATTTTAGCCTCCACAATATTAATTATTTTCTTTCGTTTTTTTGTTTGTTTGTTTGTTTTTTGGGCCACACCTAGAGGTGCTCAAGGGTTATTCCTGGCAGGCACGGGGGACCATATGGGATGCCGGGATTTGAACCAACCACCTTAAGTCCTGGATTGGCTGCTTGCAAGGCAAACGCTGCTGTGCTATCTCTCCAGCCCCTATCTATTTTCTTTTAAGGACCTTTTCTAAATGGCTAGCTTGATTGATGTCAGAGTGTCTTCCAAAGTGAACATTTTTAATTTTTTGAGAAATTATTGTAGCAGCCAACTGTTTGATATTATGCTCTGCTAAGTGACTGCTACAAGTTTCTTGATTAGAAAGCTACTTGCAACCTGCCACTATCCTCTGACCCTTTAGTCAGGATTTAATGGAAGTCTGAAATTTGAAATCACTCATATTCTTTAAGCTTTATGTAAGGCATTGTGGGCCCTCTGCTGGTAACAAAATTTAATTGTGCGGTAATATCCCTTACCAAACACAGGCACATTTTTTGTTAATGGTTCTTTATTGACCCTAAGCCTGGGACCAGAGTTCTAAAAATAATGACATCCATATCCCTCTGCAAGATTATTAGTTTCAAATGATCAAAAAGTTAAACATAATGGGTTTTTTGTTTTTTTGTTTTTGCTTTTGTGTGGTGCTTAGGAGTTACTCCTGGCTCTAGGCTCAGAAATTATTCCTGACAGGATCAGGGGACCATCTAAGGATGCCAGGGATCGAACCCAGATCCATCCATGGTGGGCAGCATGCAAGGTAAATACCCTACCACTGTGCTTCAGTACCCACATTCTGGTATTTTGAAGTCCCCTTGGATTGTTTGCATGATCAACAAGAGTGGAAAATACCATTGTACTATATTATAGTCCTGAGATCCTGCTGTGGGTACAGTAAAAATCTAAATCTTTTATCTCAATTTAACTAGGTAAATTTCATAAATTTTGTATATTTAGAACTTTCAAAAAAGAAAGCAATCATAAGAAACCTAGAATTTTTTTAGTGACGATTATAGAAGAGCATTAGGAATGTTGATCAGAGGTACTGTGCAACTGCTGAGGGATTCTCAGTCTTTGCAGTACAGTATTCATTTGCCAGAGTATTACATATTAAGGCCTAGCTTGTGCTGCTTCCAAATAAGGACATTTAAATTAAGTGAGGATGAAAAAAAAAAAGATGGGTTTGTGCTTAATTAGGGAGAACAAGTCATTGCTTCCAGCCAACTAAAGTTTAGTGATCTGTTAAAAGACCTCATTTAGAATGAGAAATTACCATAGACAAATCCACTGATGCTCAAAGACAAAATAAATCTGTTAATTTATTCAGATAAATTACATCTGTACTTACTCACACTTCAATTCTTCAAATCATCCCCTTAATTCCATATACTGTAGTCGATGAAGCCATTATGAGAGCCATGGCACAATAATTTCCAACAACAGCAAAATCCTATTCTTTGTTGTGCTGTATTTGAATGTTTGAAATTCTGCTCCTTCCTTCCTTCTTGATTCTTTTCTTTCTTTCCTCTGTTTTCTGACTCTGTGCTTAGAGATCACTCCTGGGGAGGGCACCATTATGGAGTGAGTGCCAGGGATCAAATTCAGGGATTGAACTTGGCAAGACAGTCTGTTCTACCATCTCTCCGGTTCTTTTGCTGTTTCTTTTCTGTTTGTTTTGAGGTCACACTCAACGGTTTTCAGAGCTACTCCTGGCTCTACACTTAGAATAAGTTTTGTTAGGCTCAGGGACTACACGAGATACCTTACCTGCTATACTATCTCTCTCACCCCATCTTTCTACTATTTCTACTTATTTCTACTCTTAGTGAGAAAAAGAAAAAAAAATCTGTTTGGACTGAAAAAAAATAAAATGGTAGTACATGTATTCACCTTTATTTATTTATTTTTTTGTTTTGTTTTTTGGGCCACACCCATTTGATGCACAGGGGTTACTCCTGGCTAAGAGCTCAGAAATTGCCTCTGGCTTGGGGGGACCATATGGGATTTTGGGGGATCGAACCGCAGTCCTTTCTTGCTAGCACTTGCAAGGCAGACACCTTACCTCTAGAGCCACCTCGCCAGCCCCTAAATGTATTCATTTTTATATATGCACATATGTATTTAAATATGATGCTTTAATCTAATTAAACTACTTCACTAAAGTCCTTTTTTGTAATTTATGTTATTGCTGTGGGACAGTGCATTAGTATGGTCCTGGGGCTACATTGGCAGTGTTTAGACTGGAATCAAATCCTAGTACTTAAACTACATTGTTAGTCCCATTCAAATTATTTTTTAGATCTGTTTATTTAAAATCCGTTTATATATCTATTATTATTTAAGTCTGCTTATCTGGTCTACCAGATAGATTTGAAAGTGCTTTAAGAAGACCATGCAGAACACCTCAGAATCCTGCAATGCCTTCAACCTTCAGGGCCAATGTAGTGAAGCTCGGGAAACTAATAGTAGAAACTAAACTCCAATTTTGTGCATGTGTGCCATGCTCTCCTAATCTTGAGCTAGCACCTCTGTCTGTCCCCTTTTTAAATAAATATTAATAGAATAACATCTAGAAATTTTAGAAACTACCTGTCTTTAGATCATTTGTAAAAATTATAACTAAAACCAAGGTTTTTCCTTTCTATTTCCCCCTATTTTTCTTTGTCTACTCAAAACAAACAAAAATCTGCTATGCATACACCATTATTTATTGTACTTTTATCTCTTATTTTTTAAATTAGGTCTCACACCTTCTTCATATAACTTTGGGACATGGATTACTTTATTTTACCACACATTTCCTCATCTTTCTATAAAACTAAGAGGAAAGGAATAAAGGAAGTTTGGGGGCTGTGGGCCAAGTGGTCTCAGATGCATTGATGGGTAAATAAATAAAAATAAATAAATAAATATTCAAGCCAAAGTTAACAATAAAAGAATCAAGGGACCTAAACTTTTTAACAACCTAAACATAAAGGGGTCTGTTATACTGGCAAGCTGGGGCAGGGAGCAAAGGGTGGTGGCATAGGATGAACTCTTGATTCAGGGTTGATGGAGGTTGACACTGGTGGTGGAAAGGGCACTGACTCATTTATACCTAAAATACAACTATGAAGGACTCTGTAGACCACAATTGTTTCATTAAAATAAAATTTCAAAAAATATATAACTAAAATCCACTACTGAAAACAATGGGCCATTTTGTTCATCATTGCAAGACTTTGAGTAAGTATCCTATCATGTCTTTTTACTATATTGGTGTTTCTTTTGCTGGAATTTTTAATCTGATATGAACTCACTGTTGTTTTCTTATTTTATTTAATTTTCCAAAGGTTTCTTTTCTTATTTTCAATTCTTACAACCTGCTATAATTTCGGATGACAGCATTTTGCTAAAATGTCTTACATTAAGTTTTTATCAATAAATAAATACCTGAATCAATTCTTTTCTTTGTCCTTTCATTTAGTTCCATTTGTCTTTTATTCCTTTTTTTTTTTAATTTTTATTTTTGGTTTTGGTTCCACACCTGGAGACACTTAGGGGTTATTTCTGGCTATGCACACAGATCACTCCTGGCTTGGGGGACCATATGGGACACTGAGGATTGAACTGCAGTCGCTCCTAGGTTAGCCACTTGCAGGACAAATGCCCTCCCACTGCGCCACGGCTCCGACACCATCCTTGTCTGTGTTTTATCTCTATATTATATATAAGCATTTGTAACATATCATTTATGCTTGAATAATATAAATAAGCCAGCCTAGACTAGAGAATAGTGAATAAAGCCAATTTAGTTTTCTGTTAAAACTAAGCATTATTTGGGAAATGTACTTCTGTTCCATTCGACTGTTTATTCCTCAGCTTAAATTTGAAAACATTAAACATTAACCTATTATATGCAATGGATTACACAAACTAAAGTACTACACAAACATTTGAATCATAAACACTGTCACAGGTACATAGTCTATTAGAAAGGATTAAAACAAAACAAAATGTGTATGGAAAATAATTATAAAATATTCTTAGCATAAATTTAAAGAGAAGTAAAATGTACTGGATATGTAAAGTCATATATTTAAAGGTAAAAAATAAAGCAAACTAGAAAAATGTTATTTTATTTATAGAATGGTAAGAAGGAATAAAGGAAGAATAAATTAGTGCCTAGAACAGAGTTGTTATAAAACTTAGTTTAAAAAATATGGAGAGAGTAATTTGTGCAAAGTGAGCATTTTGTTCTTTTTAGTGTTTGGGCATATACCTCACAGCCTTCTGATTTACTCTGACTATTTAAATACATGAACTTGAATGATAATTAGATAGGCACAATGTACTCTGAAACAAAAAAAGAAGCACAATGTTTTTCATTAGACAACAGTATAATTTTTAGAAAATGTCAGTGTAGTAAAGAGTTATAGAGTGTGTTAATTCCACTGGATAGAATAAAGTATGGTTGAGCAAAACAAACAACAAAACAGAAAGTTTAACCAATAGAACATTCTTAACAAGATTGCTAAATTGAGGCAGTTATTAATATAAAAATTAGGATGCTCATAGGGCAAAGACGTATACTACAACTCGAAGTCAGGAAAGATTTTCCTCGATCTTTGTTTTTCAAAGGTACCAGGGTCAGAAGCATCTCTAAAGACTGAAGCTCATGACATAAATTTGGAAATTTTATTCTGGACCCCAAAATACATACTTCCCCCACAGTAACTTTTGCCACCAAGCCTTGCAGAAAAAAGTATTGGTGAGTCCCTGCACTCTTGAAGGAAATCATCACATGTGTTCCATAGACTATTAACATCAACATTAGCTGGAAGCTTGTAAGATTTGTGAGTAATATAGACCCTAAATGAGTAGCATTTAGTAAGGTGCTCATGTGATTGTAATGTATGTGAGAGTTTGTTAAATACTGGTGTAGAGTGCTTACCATGTTTCTGGAACTAAAAGGCATGGAAGGGAAAAAGTCTTTATGGATTTTTAAATTATTAATCACTACCCACTAGGATTACTTTTAAATTATGTGTAAAAAAAACAACAACCTTGGGTTATGAGATCACCCCAGGCATCATATTTTTAAACTCTATAAAGCCAGGTCTGAAGAAACAGGGCAACAGTGATGAAATAATCAGCCAAGCCAGTCAGAAACATCAAGGAGTCAGTGGCTTCTCATGGCTTCTCCTCATGGTGTCTCAGAGCACCAAGACAAAACAGATTTTTTTTTTTATTATACCAACACCAGGAGGGGTGAAGTTTGAGAGTGAGACAAAAGTATCTATATAGTGGTATTTTACATATCAAAAAAAGAGGTTTAAGGAAGTTGGAGGAAAGCCTTTGTCTAGGGGTAATAGCTGGGTGTCATCCTACATATTTCTAGCAAATAGTGAGTGGCAAGTAATAGCCAATGGCAAGCAATTAAATGTTTGCAAAATGAATAAATTTGGAAATGAGTATCTTTTAAACTCAGGCACAGGCAAATTTAGAGAGATGTTGATATAGAGATCAATAGCAACTTTGTCCCACAATGTGGTATTTAGCTACAGTAGTCCTAATCAGCCATGGAGGGTAGATATTCCTTGGAAAAACATTTCTCAGTAGTTTCTCATGTCAGCTATGAAGAATGTGACAATAAATTATTGTTCTTACTTTTTCTCTCTGATTTATTTGATATTTTCTTCATTTTTATAATGTAGATTCACCATATTCTAAAAGTGGTTCTTTAAAACTTTTTTAAGAATCCTTGTGCTTCACTATATGATATAAATCAGTGTAAATAGAAACTTACCTTACTAACTAAATGTATTATTTTAGTTAATAATTTCTCTCAATCATGTTCAGTATATTTTTCTGTGATTCTAGTAATTATATATTTTGATCTCATTTTTTCATTATGCCCAACCTTTTTCTTACAAGTATGTGATCTATATTTTGAATAATTTTGAATAATATCAATTGTCATAGTTAATCAGCAATTTACAAATCTTACATTTTATTGTACCAGTTATATGTTTTATATCCATAACTCTGAAATTACGACATTGTGCTATTTTTGTTAATTTTAGGTATTAAATTCTTCTCCTTTTTATATATAATTTCCAGCATGGTTTTAAAGTCTTAATGTTTGTTTCTAAAATAAGATGTTATTGAAGCATGAAATCTGATGCCTCTCTCTGTCTCGTGGTGACCATTTTCTCAACTATTTGCTATATTTTATTGTAAACTTTTATTCCAAAGAGTTTTGTTTGTTAGATTCATACAGTTTGCACCACAGGAACAATTTTGCTTTATATCCTTGTAGGCTTTCCTGTTAGCCACTAATATGCACTCTTTTATTTTTAATGTTCTTTCTTAGATTGAAAAAGCTCACCTTATTTAGGTACTAATATGAAATTTTTCCTTGGAAACTTTTCCTCCCTAACTCAGGAAAAAATATTTTCCTTGGGTCAATGAACAATTTGATTTTCTGAATCTCTGAAAGACAGCTCTCATGAAGGTATAAAGGCCTCTTATGTACATGGACATTTTGATGCCTTGTTATTTACTAGTCATTGATAAATCTCCCTGATTTCTCTTCATCATTATCCTGCATGCTAATTGCTCATGCTATTACTTCATATTGTTCATTTTGTTCCATATTTTCTAAATATACTGATAATTATGGTTTATCAAAGTTCTGTTTTGTGTCTCATTTGTGATTGGATTCATTCTTTAGTAATGTTTAGATCTGGTGCTTAGAAATTAAGTTTATGAACAACACTTAGGATATTAACTAATCTGACAAAACTCCTGAGAGGTGAGGTTCCAGACCCAAACTTCATTCCTCCAATGAATCTACGGGAGAAGAGGAATGAATCAAAAAAAAGAGTTCCACTACTTGACTGTTCCCTATTGTAACCACCCCCCAGCTAACATTCTAGGAGGAAGACTGAAAAAAAAAATTAGTTTTCTATGTTTCCATACTACCA
>PVKC010003063.1:0-40540 GCA_004027635.1 Crocidura indochinensis | reverse complement strand
GCCCCTGGCTGGCCTGGGGGACCATATGGGGCACGGGGGATCGAACCGAGGTCCGTCCAAGGCTAGCGCGGTAAGGCAGGCACCTTACCTTCAGCGCCACCGCCCGGCCCCAGGTATGTATTTCTTATTAGGCATGTGATGAGCAAATATTTTCATCTATCTTGGAATCTTCATTTTATGTTTTTATTTGCTGTATAAGAGCCTTCCAGTTTAATTTAGTCCATATTATTTACCCTTATTTTCATTGCCCTTACTGTTGGAAAATTTACTGATCAAGTCTCCAAAGATATTTCTAATGCTAAAGTTATGAAATATTTCACCAATCATTCTATGAATTTGGCCATTTATTCATGTCTTTAGTTTTTTTGGGGGGCACGCCCCCTGACGCTCAGGGTTTACTCCTAGCTATATGCTCAGAAATCACTCCTGGTTTGGGAGATCATATAGCATGCTCGGGGATTCAACTGTGATCTGTCCTGGGTCAGTAAGGCAAACACCCTACCGCTATGTCATCACCCCAGCCCTTAATTTTGGATATATTTTTATACTTGATATTATGGTTTTATTCTTTTGCCTGTGGCTATTTAGTTTTCCCACAACCATTGTTGAATAAACTCTCCTTTCTATATTACATAGCAATATATGTTTGGTCATATGTTAAGTGTTAAAAATATGTAGATTTATTTCTAGTTTTCAATCCTATTCCATTGATCCATTTATTTTTATTTCACTATACAATTTTAATTATTATCACTTTGTAGTATATGTTGGAGTCAGATAAATAAGGGGGAAAATGGATGGTACCGGGACTAGATAGACATATGAACATTTAGTGGAAATAAAAATGACTTGAACACCAAACCCAAAGACAATAGAATCAATATCCAATATACAACAAGCTGTATAAGTGGGGACCAATTACACTAGCATCCTAGAGGTTAAAGAAGGGAGAAGTGAGACGCATTCCAGGAAAAGGGATGGAGGGAGGACAACACTGGTGGTGGGAATTCCCCTTATTCATTATCACTATGTACCTTAAATATTACTCTGAAAGATTTGTAACTCACTTTGACCACAATAAAAATTTTTTAAAAATTAATTTTTACATTTTCTTCATAAAAATGTTATTGTTAGGGGCTGGAGCAGTGGTTCAGCAGTAGGGTGCTTGCCTTGCATGGGGCTGACCCAGGATGGACCGGGATTCAATCCCCAGGTGTCCCATATAGTCCCACAAGCCAGGAGTTATTTCTGAGCTCATAGCCAGGAGTAACCCCTGAGTGTCACTGGGTGTGGTCTAAAATCCAAAAACTAAAAAAAAAAAAAAATGCTATTGTTATTTGAGATATTTACTATTCCATACAAACGTTATTGGTTTTGTTCTAAATTCTAAAAATGACATTGAATTTTTTTCTGATTGAACTCAATGTGTATATTGCTTTCAGCAAAAGGGATAAATGTAAATTATTACAAATAATTGGCACATCTAACTAAACCATTGCAATGATTGATTAACTGTCTTACTGATAAACAGCTTCTCAGAAATTATAACTCACTGGGTTGGAATTTCACAAAATCATGAATAGTGAATTTAACAAAATAATTGTTCCAACATTTGAAATAGTGGTGAGAAAACTAATTTACTAATGCTGAAGTGGGCTTACGTCTTAATTGGATAAACTTCTCCCATATCCATCTGTCAATTTATTTTTAGTTCCATTTAGATTCCCACTTACCATTTAAAACTTGCAAAACCATTGATCTAAACTAAAATGTAGTTTTTAAGCGTAATATAAACAAGTGAATATTCTTATTTGTTTTTAGTCTAAAACAAAAACTCTGAGTTTTAAGAAGTCATGAGAATTCAAATTCCTATCCTAACTAGGAAAAAATGGTTTAAATTAAAGTATTTAAAAAAATAGGAAAGTTGGGGGCCTGGGAGATAGCATGGAGGTAAAGTGTTTGCCTTTCATGCAAAAGGTCATTGGTTTGAATCCCAGTGCCCCATATGGTCCCCCGTGCCTGCCAGGAGCAATTTCTGAGCATGGAGCCAGGTGTAACCCCTGAGCATTGCCGGGTGTGACCCAAAAACCACAAAAAAAAAAAATAGAAAAGTTGGTCAAGGAATCTTAAGAGCTTTCTTGGCCTATCCAAAGATATCCAGTGAAAACCAGAAAACTATTAAATTTACTATCCACAAAGACAATCATGCAATAACGTATCCTGGGGTATTTGTCCTCCCTCTCCTGTCTTAATTTCTAATCCCCCCCCAACTTCTAAATTACTGGGGTTAACCTATCTTCTAAAATAATAGTATGTATGTTTTTACTTGTTTTCTAGGAAACAAAACAATGCTAGTTCAGCACTGGTAGTGGCAAACATCACAAAGAATTTTGGAATTTCATCTTAGAATCATAGAGCATATAAACAGGGTAGTGATGACCCCTGGCATGCTGGCCATCACAATTACTAAGACTTTATTCCCTATAGTTCAGCAGAATGTAGAACAAAGAAAATTAGATTATCGCATGACTGCTTTACTTGATTAATATAATCCTATTGAATTAATCTGTTTCAGTTCCAGAAGCCACTCTAGACACCTGGGGGGGGGGGTATTTTTTCTTACTACTATGGAGACAAAGTAAAGATGAATTTGTGTTTCCCACTCAGCACCATTTCTCATGTATCTAAGAAAGTTAGATAAGCCTAATCTTTTTTATTGCCTCCCACACAATGTTGCTAGAGACAAAGATAACCACTTAAAGAATTTGTGCTTCCTTGCCTCTATAATGTTAAGACTCTCCTGTGGATATCATTATATCCTAATAGATAAAAGGCAGTATTATGTTTGGATTGTCAGAATGACAGGTTATTAAAACTCTTTTAAATATAAATGATACTGATGAATACATAGCTGGAGACAAATTAGGGTAATGTTTTATGGTGGATTGTTTTTTATGGTGGTATTTGGGGGTGGGGTGGGTTTTGGACCATACCCGGCAGTGCTCAGGGGTTACTGCTAGCAGTTTGGGGGACCCTATGGGATGCTGGGTATCAGACCTGGGTGGGCCTCACTCATCCGAGGCAAACACCCTACCTACCCCTACCCACTGTACTATCACTCTGGCCCCAAGTAGTAACATGTTTTAAAGATACATGATTTAGATATAATTATTAGTAAATGAAATATAAAGTTCCTTTGGTTTTCAAACAGTCTTTTAGCTAACAGTTGGACAGAGCATCAGAATAAACTTTACTTTGATGTTTAGAGGAGAGTGATAAAAGATCCTATGACCTGAGACTTCAATGATCATAGGTAAAGATAGCTTTGGAATCCTAATTTTGTCGGGGTTTGGGGGTTTTTTTTTTTGTTTGTTTGTTTGTTTTGAGGTTTTGGGCCACACCGGGTACGGCTCAGGGATTACTCCTGGCTATGTGCTCAGAAATCGCTCCTGGCTTGAGGGACCATTTGAGATGTCGGGGATCCAAGTCAACCTCATGCAAGGCACGCACCCTACCGCTGTGCTATCAGTATGGCCCCGGGAACCCTAATTTTTGTCTATAATCTTTTAATCTATTGTTGGTTTTGTTTGTTTGTTTGTTTGGTTGGTTGGTTGGTTGGTTTTGAGAAGAGGGGATTTGAGGCTTTGCTTTGGTATGTTTTATGTTACTATCAAAATATATGAATTTTTTTTGTAGAACTAATTTATATAACACGGAGACAGGATGTTATTGACATCTATACTTAGAGAAATTTATGAGTGTTTTACTTATAAATTCCTAGGAAATCTGAAAGATTTTCTCTGGCAAGAATATTACAAAAAGAATCATACATTTAATACCAAAAGAAAAGCAATGAAGTTGCTTAAAAATAAAGGAAGAATTTGAAAAGTGCTACTGGTAAACAGTCACTACTGAAATATTCATAGAGACAGCTGTTCTAAGGACAAAGGTCTGTTTAAAGAACTACACTGATGCATGCAGTTCAATGAACTTGTACTATAAAGAATTAGAGAAATTATATCTACAGCAGGATTCACTAACAAAATAGGGGAAACAACTAGAAAAGCCATGTATCCAGAATGTCTATATTACATGTTTAGTGGCCAGAAAACTTTTAGGATGTTTAATCTGCAACATGAATGAATAGAAATACATTTTGTTAAACTCATCTCAGAGTTCTCTACTAAAAAGTTCTCGCAGAAATTAATTCCTACTGTTAGGTACTAACTGGTTGGAGAGATGGCTCTTGATAGTTTTGGTGTTATAATGCCTTGTGTATAACATTCTAATCAAAGAAGTAGTAAACAATTATTTCAATCTTGCTATTTTTTTCCCGAGTTTTTGAGCAACAGCCAGCAATGCTTAGGGTTTATTTCTGGTTCTGTGCTCAGGAATAACTCCTGGCGGTGCTCGAGGTATCATATGGGATATCAGGGATAATCACGTCAAATGCCTGCAAGGCAAACACAGTACCTACTAAACTATCTCTCCAGCACAATGTTTCAAACTTTCATAAGGCTCTTAAAAACCTTCACTAAATCATGATATAAAGTGTGTCACTTTGAAATGCAGCTTTCATATACGTCATCTGGAAGTTGGAATTAGAAGTCTGGGGGCAGAGCCATACCACAACAGGTAGGACATTTGCCTTCCATAAGGCAAACTCAGATTAAATTCCTGGCACCTATATGATCCCCTGAGTCCACCAGAAATGATTCCTGAATGCAGAGCCAGGTATTAGCCCTGTGCAGATCTGGGGTAGGAAAAAATAAAAAAAATTAAAGATCCTAAAAATAAAATTCTCATAAGCTCCACTCCTTGACCTGTGCAGATACTGAGATCTCTAGATACAGAGGTCTGATTTTATCACCCAATACGGAGCAGAAGTCTTCCATACACCACAAAAGCACCAAAGGGAGAGTAAATGAACCTGAAAGGAGTCTATAGTTAATCCCATGACAATATACTTCAAGGGTGAAGAAAACCTGTATCTCTAAGGCCAAGGGAATTCCTTTTTGAATAAGCCCAATATTTACTGTGCCTGTGCAGGAGGGAAGAAAAAGAAAAAAAAGAAGGCAAAAAGCACAAAGCAATTTATTTATTTATTTTTATTTATTTATCTAGTTTTTGTCGATTTCTTGGTTTTGGTGTAGTTATTGAAGTTGATGTCTCCACTTATATTTATTTATTTTCTTCTTTTCTTCCTTTATGTGCTCTGCCATACTTTTTATCTCAAGACCATGGCTTTTATGTGGTGCTTATCTTTATTATTGGAGTGCTCACTGGATATTTTAGTTGACACTTCTTTTTGTACTGTTGTGGTATTTCACCTTCTTTTTCCCCTTCATCTCTCAAACCTAGGATGAAAGCCTTTAGAAGGACTCTGTTCATTTTTGGTGTATTTGATTTTTTCCCCAGTTTATTACTTTTCTCTTCTTCAAACAAAACCACATAACATGAACTATCTAGCCCAGCCTCCCACTAGAGGGGGAAATAAGGGAGGTGCCAAGACCAAACAGGTGTAAAACCACTAAGTAGTAAACTAGGCACAGAGGGGACCACTTATTCTGGCAGCCCCAGGGGTGAGGGAGGAGGATATGGGAGGTAGGGTGGAAACAGAGCTGGAGGGAGGACAATTGGGTGATGGGAATTCCACTGATTTTATGTTAGTGTATATTTAAAATATTATTGTCAATGATATGTAAGCCACTATGATTAAAATAAAAATTATATCAAAAATTCTACTTTATGTTCTGCAGCTCTCTGGCATAGTTGCTCTCTATGCTGCCAAATATTCTATTCATGGAACAGAACTGAGCTGTTTTGTGGGTTTGGCAAGGGAGATAATACAATAGCTGGCAACTGTATTCATTCAGAGGACTCTCTAGTTCTCAAAAGAATAGGTGTTTACCATCAGACTTATCAAATGATTTGATGTAAAAGACACATATATTTACAATAGGAAATTCAAACAAGTATGTTATGGGAGTTTCTTCATTCAGGCCCTAACTCTAAACTTTAAAGTCTAGAAACTCAGTTTTTTTCTCACAACACCCGGTGTCGGCAAAGTTTAAAGAATTGACCAGCCATTAAACTTATCATGTTAATAAGAGAGAAAAATTATTTTTCCAAGTATTAGAATTTTATGTCACTTTCTAGATATCACTATTAGTAATTAAGATACCATAGATTCAATGCTAGTTAGCAGGATTTTTTAACAAAAAGAAAAAATAAAATTTAAGAACTTTGATGACTGAGCTATTTCATAACTGACAAAACCTGAGTGAGATCCTTTCCCACAATGAAAATTACTTCTTTTACCAGATATAGTCTCCACTGGATATAGTCTTTGTGTCCTTACTTAATACTAAATTCATGAAGATAAAGCCTTACCTTTAACATTTCCTTCATTTATATTTTATGTGTGATAAACCTGTAATACAACTTCACACAGTTGGCAAAAACTTATGTTTATTTATGTATTTATTCCAAACAGTTATTACAAATTGTTTCTTTGCACAAAATCCAGAGATAGTGTTAGTCAAAAACCACAATATTTGGTGTTATTAGTACTCTAGTGATATATTAAATTGTAAAATAATTCTCTGGGTACATATATCAAATTATTTACATAGTAGATTGGAAGAGGTGGAAAATAAATATTAGGCAGCAATGTGTATTTCAGTGGAAGACAAAGTCTGATTTAAGAGTTTATATCTTTGGGGCCTGGAGAGATAGCACAGCGGCGTTTGCCTTGCAAGCAGCCAATCCAGGACCAAAGGTGGTTGGTTCTAATCCCAGTGTCCTATATGGTCTCCCGTGCCTGCCAGGAGCTATTTCTGAGCAGACAGCCAGGAGTAACCCCTGAGCACCGCTGGGTGTAGCCCAAAATCCAAAAGAAAAAGAGTTTATATCTTTTGATCTATGACCTTTATTTCCTACAGCTCTGAATTTCATAAACACTATTGAGACTGAAGGTCTGTTGCTCTTAAGTCCATACACTTGAAGACTTAATCCTGCAAAGTGATGGCATTTACAAGTGGCACCTTAGGGTCTTCAGGACTTAGTTAGATTTAGATAAATTCATGAGATCAGGTCCCTATAATGGAGTAACCTTAGAAGAAGAGAAATGAGGTCTAGAGAATAGTACACATTCTTTTAAGTGTCTACCTTGAAATCTTGCGAATATGTGGCCATGTGATCAAATTTCTATTGTCCTACATATGTCAAGCAGGATCCTGGTAGCTCTACTCTCTGTGGTCCACAGTACCACTATATATAAAAGTTAAAATAAAGGAGACAAAGTGATAGTACAGTGGATAGGGTGTTTGCCTTGCATGTGCCAGCATCCCATATGATCCCCAAAGCCTACCAGGAACAATTTCTGAGTGTAAAGCCAGGAGTAATCCCTGAGCAATGCTAAGTGTGGCCCTCCCAAAAAAAAGTTAAAAGAAAAAGAAGAATGATCAGTGTTGATTCTTTTTCTCCAAATGCTAAGAGATCCCTTGAGCATATAACAGGACAGAGCCTGACAGCAGCCATAGAAAGAGGTGTCAAATAAATTGCACATTGGCAGCAGCTTGACCTTAGATTTCTCGGGTTCCAAAACTATTAGAAAGAAATTTCTGCTCTTTAAGCCACCCAGCTGTTGTGGCAGCCCTAGTAGAATAAAACAAACGTCATCTGTAATAAGATCATGCATATTATTATTTCCACCTTTTCAGAGTGGTTTCTGCAATGATTTTTTGCTGGTTCATTTGGAATAAGAAATCAATTCTCAGCCAATATTCCTTAGCTTGGTAAGATGGAGAGTGGTAATGCTTAAATTTACCAATAAGTAACTGTAAGTCTTTTTAATGGCATCTTGGAAATCTTCCAAGAAGCATAAATGCCCCAGGTTCATTTATAGGTCATACTTTGTAATTTGTCTCCAGGGTTTTTAAAAGAAGTATGTATTTATATTCAGATTGATGGCCCAACATCTTTAACCCTGACTAAATAGGTTTAGGACAACATACAGGCTGCTAAAACTCTTGTGCTGGGTATATTTTCTGAGAGCCTCTTAGAGATCAGTACTCTTAAGGTGCTCATGTAGTAAATCACTGGTCCTGAGGGACTTCATCAAATCACATGCTCACAAATAGATCTAGATCTGCAATAACCTGTGCTGTCGCTGACAGGTAAGATTATTGTTTCTGTGATCCTATGACAGGCATTTTCATGGTTCTGTTGTTTTTTTTTTGTTTTTGTTTTTTTTTACTGAAACAAAGTACATGTAGTGTTCTTAATCTACTTCAGTGATGAAAGCAAGTTTTTGTAGTACATACTATGTCAATTTTGCAACTCGGGAAACTCCAGCAAGGATTATTAGAAAAAGTGGTAGATTGTTTCTTTTTCAAAAACTAATCTTTACTTAAATATGTAAATTGCAGTAGGTTCATAATTTTTCTCAAAAGACTACTTTTTCGATTTTTATTCCTGAAATTTAGGCTATCAACATAGCTTAGTATAAAGTGTATGCTTCTGACTTTCCTGTAAAGACTAACTTGTTGCTGGTTTTGAGCATGCTTCTCAATGGTTCAGTTTCCAAAATTTCTCTTTATTTCATCCTTTTTTTTAGTAATATATGAGGAATCCCTTTTCAAATGTGTTTAAATATTTTGACTTCAGTATAATTCATGGGGGATACTAGCATGGAAGAGTCAATAAAACCAAAACTCATATTAAAATTTATTTTTATTTTGACTTGGGCCATACCCAGAAGTGCTCTCAGCTTGTTCCTGGTTCTGTGTTCAGGAATTACTTTTGAGAGATCTCAGAAAACCATATGGGATGCCAGGGATCAAAATCAGGTCAACTGGACACAAGACAACCATCCTGACCACTGTATTATCTCTCCAGTTTTTAATATTAGACATACTATTGTGTAGCATTCATTTACAAACATTTACTAATGTGACATATAAATTAGATGTTATATATTATTTCTCTTTCCCCCTTTACTCTAGCTTCCTTCCAATTCTTTCGCTTCTTTCCCCCACCACTAACAATCTCTTCTCTGCCATGACATGAACAGGTATAAAAACTTATCAGCACAGGAAATTTACCCCAGTTTCTCTAGGGGACTTGCCTGGTTAAGTTACTGTTGCAGTCAGTGCCGATAGATGAGACCCACCTAATGTGAAACCCAAACTTCTATGTGACCTATAACTATTTGAAGGTGTATGTCTGTTCCATTTTTAATCCATATGTAATTTGAAAAATGACTTCACTTCTCTGTTACAGAGTAGATATAAAACAGACCAAACTAATAGTTTTCATTTATTCTAAAATAATGATTCCTTCAGATATAGGTATGATAATTAAGCCAGAACAATAAAAGATATATCTGAGAGTTTGCCTAGAACCCACTGGGAAAGTTTTACTTTGGTGATCATTATCTTAAAGGTAAAGGTATGCCAAAAACTACTGGTATGCATTTCTGTTACTACTCTAGGAAAAATCTGCTGAGAAATGAGTTATTAAAGAGGAAAGTAGAGTCAAATAGATCCATTAATCAAGCTAAAGAAATTATTTGAATCCCTGATCTAAATACACATGAAGGCAAGAATGCCTTTAACATCCCAATAAGTAAGCCTTTTTTTCATCTTTCTTAAAGAACTCAGTCACTTATAACACAGAGTCCTAAGAATTTGAATAATTGTACACATTCATGGCTCATACAACCTAAATATAATATCAAAAACTTTTGTTAGTAATATTTTTATTAGAAATAAGATTATTCATATTCAAGTTCAAAATATCTTTTATAGGTTTCTTTCAGCTAAAAGTTTCCCTCTGTTTGAGAATCAGATGAAGAATAATTCTTCATTTCTGTACCTGACAGAGCAGAAGATTTCACATGTCCTTTTATTTGACATTAAAATATCCAGTAATGTTTTGTATAACTTTCTTAGCACTAAATTAACAGCCTAGAAAGAGAGAGAAAATGTCAATTATTCCAGCCTGAACCCCCAAGCTGAATTGATCATTGGATGGAGAGTCTGAACCCCACAGCTAAACTTCTATAGGAAATGTCTGAGTCATTTCATCAGCTTGTAGAAGAGGTGTGCTGACCTTTTATTATATTCCCTGAGATTGAAAGCAAAAGATGAATTCTAGCCATAAACTCTCCTAAATTTAATTCCATTGAACCTTGTTTGGTTAAAGTCCTCATTAAGGGAATTTGATTTGACCTTACACAAAGGGACTCACTTCTCCTAAATATATTAAGACAACCATTTCCAACCAATCTTTCTCAGAACCACCTATGTAGTACTATTCTTGTTTTAAATACTCTCAAAAGAAGCTTCAAATATATTATTATTTGGAAAAATATATTTCTGGATATTTCTAGATATTTCTAGAGTTCTGTTCCATCATTGTTGTTGTGATCAGTCTTCTATAATTAGTGGTCTTGGTTTCTGCTCAGATCCTAGGACAAAGACTAGAATAGAGTCTTTCCTTACTGTTTCAGAAGTTCTGCTCAATCATGGATGTCAAAGTTAAACCTCTAGAATTAGAGATCTTGATTTTTGTAGAATTCTAGACCAAAGCTTAGGCTAGGATCTTTATTATTGTTCCTACAATAGGTTCTGCCCAGTCATGTTTGTCAAAGTCAGTCTTCTGTAGTTAGTTATCTTGGTTTTTGCACCTAGCAAAGGATGACATGTCTTCTGATTTCATCGGACTGTTAGGTGATGAGATAGGGCAACCCACTCTTAGATTAAGTTGTTGCTATTTCCTCATTGTCAGGATGTCATCAAAACTGGTGAAAGTTGGTGCCAGAGCGGTATTAGGAATTTCCCAGGGAAGAGTTTGATTCCTAGTGCTGTTACTGGGAACTGTGTCAGTTCTGTGTCTGGGTTCCGGAGTTCTGGCTTGGATAGTAACTGTCCAATCACATGGAATATAAGTTGGGTCCACATGACATATGCTCAGAGTGGGAGGCGCTCCTGTATTATAAAATGTATGGGTTCATAAAAAATGTATGGGTTCATATCCCTAGTAGATAAGAGCTTGTTTCTGTGCATAAGATTTCCCCATTTTTAGAGTGCCTATGCAAAGGGAATGGTGCATATTATATTGCTGATACATTTGGGGATAAGAATGACAGGCTACACAATATATATATATATATATATAAAATTGAAAAAAATAACTTAAGAAAATAAGTGATGGAGGAAGCACAGAGGAAATATAGGCATCCCCATTAAGATTTTTTTTGAGATATTTTTGTGGGAGGTAAACTCCAGGGCACATTTTCAACCCACACCATGGTCTTGTTGAGTTTGAGAAATGATTTGTAGCAGTAAGGAGTCAGGAAGTATCTTTGAGCTGGGGAGTCCATTGGCATGCAACAGTCCACAGGTGAGAAGAAGGGCCACATATCATGAGTCAGCAGGAGTACTGGTTGTAGTTTCTTGCCGGGGCTTGAGATTTGGGACTGAGTGGATGTCTTTTCACTTTGGGAGCTGGGTGGTGGTTTATTGTGGCAGGAGGTCAATCTCAGTACCTACTGGGTTAAGAATTGAGGGTAAAGATGGTTAAATAAGGAGGGATAATGGATCAATATTGGGGGATGATAGGATAGAAGGATGTCTAAAGGGAGGAGGAAAAATAACATATAAGAGGGGCTATATACACTATAGGCATTATTTACAATTTCAGTTTGGCAATCAGAGAGGAGTCACTGTCTACAAACTCATGCCCACATATAGACAGACATTAGAGATCTATTCTTAAGTTATTTAGAGGCCTGATTCTCATAGCATCCTGAGCTCTTAAGAAATACTTGAATTAAGAAAAGATAAATAGGAGCCAGAGAGATATCATGGAGGTAGGACATTTGCCTTGTATGCAGAAGGATGGTGGTTCAAATCCAGACATCCCATATGGTCCCCCAAGCCTATCAAGAATGATTTCTGAGCATAGAGCCTGGAGTAACCTCTTAGTGCTGCTGGGAGTGACCCAACCCCCCCAAAAAAATAGAAAGAAAAGATAAATAATTAGCTAAGATATAGATTAGGAGAGAAAGAAAGGAAAAACAGGAGATAAGAAGAAAATAAAGACAAGAAAATATAGTAAAAATAAGTGAAAAATGGTAAATTGGACCTGTGCATAAGAGTTGAAAGGTTTTTCCAATTTCTAGGCACTTCATCAATGACGGGGGTGGGTTTTACTAAGTGAAGGTTTCAGAGTTAGATAGAGGCAGAAGCATATTAGGATAAAGATAGTTTTTACATCTAGAGTACTAAGTAATATGGTAGAGAGGACTGT
This sequence comes from Crocidura indochinensis, assembly GCA_004027635.1. Taxonomy (NCBI): domain Eukaryota; kingdom Metazoa; phylum Chordata; class Mammalia; order Eulipotyphla; family Soricidae; genus Crocidura; species Crocidura indochinensis. The sequence continues at coordinate 28,222 of PVKC010003063.1, read as the reverse complement.
AAGAGGTGGCTACCTGCCACAACTTATATATCGAGGTTCCTTTACTAAAGAGAAACTGCCATATTTAAGATATTAATATATATTTAGATATACTGATTGATGAAAAGGAAGGAGAGAAGGAAAGAAGAAATAAGAAGAGAAAAAAGTAAGAAAAGAAAAGAAAAAAGAAGGTAATGGTAATTTGCAGAAACGTATTAGATAAGTGGTGCTTATAGCATAAGCTTGTGGCATGCCATTGACTGTTTCAGTGGTCTGAATAATCATATGCTTGGTCCTAATAGAAGACATACAACAAAAGGAAATGGGTAAATTGGAGTATTTTTTCAGGACATTGTCATAAATGTAAATATTTTATAAAAGTTTCCCCAGGTCAGTTCAACCAGGAGCCCCAGATCTCAAGCAAAGATCTGACACAGCCCCCTACAACAGCACCAGGAACCAAACTCGCCCTGGGGAATCCCTATACAGCTCTAGCACCAACTTGTGACAGGTTACAGCAACCTGACAATGAGCAAACAGTGAAAACTTGATTCAAGAGCAGGTTGCCCTGTCTCCTCACCTAACTGTAAGATGAAATTAGAAGACATGCTGTCCTTTGACCTGTGCAAAAAACAAGATTACTAATTACAGAAGAGGGATTTTCACAACCACAACTGGGCATAACTTTTCCTGGGACCAATAAGAAATATCCTAGCCTAGGCTTTGGCCTAGGAGTTGTACACAAACCAAGACCTCTAATCCCAGAGTTCTGACTTTGACAACCATGATTTAGCAGAACTTCTGAAGCCATAAGGAAAAACTCTATCCTAGGCTTCAACCTAGGATCTGTGCAAAAACAAGATCACTAATTACAGAAGACTGATTACAACAATCGTGAAGGAACAAATCCTCTAAAACCATATGAAAGATTCTACCCTAGACTTCGCCCTCTGACCCATTGAAATATCAAGATCTCTAGCTACAGAGGACTGATTTTGTCATCCACAATTGAGCAGACGTTTCCTGGCACCACAAAAAGACCTTGGGGTTCAATAATGAGTGTGTAACGAGCCTGTAGGTGCTCCCATGACAATATGCTTCAAGGGTGGAGGAACTTTGTATCTCCTAAGCCAAGGGAATTCCCTTTTTTAATTTCCCCAATATTTATTGTATTTATGCAAAAAACTAAAACAAAACAAAAGAGATCAAATCAAAAACAAAACAAAACACAAAGCCTTGCCACACCAGCCCTTCATTTCTTTTTTTCCTTTCTTTTTCTTTTCTTCCTTGTGGTTGTGGTTTTGATCATTTGTTGTTGCTGTTGCTGCTGCTGCTGCTGTCTTTTTGTCATTGTTTTTGTTTGTTTTTGGTTTTGTTTCTTCCTTCTTTTGAATCGATATTTATAGCCTCTAGATGGATTCCTCCCAGCCTTTTATTTCTTTACTTTTTCCAACAGAACCACAGAACTTGAGTCATCTTGTTCTCTCCCATAAATTGAGGGGGGAAATGGATAATACCAGGAGCAACTGGTCATATGAACATTGAGTGGAAATAAAAAAAAAATGATCAGATTTAAGCACCAAACCCAAAGTCAATGAAACCAGAATCGATACCCAAACTACAAAAAGCTATACACAAAAGAGATCTGTTACACTAGCAGTCCTTGGGGCAACGGGGGAAGGTATGGGATGCATGCTGGGGACAGGGGTTGAGAAAGGACAATACTGGTGGTGGGAAATGCCCTTATTCATTGTCACTATGTACCTTGAATATCACTGTGAAAGACTTGTATTTCATTTTGATCACAAAAATTATTTTAAAGAAAAACTTTCCCCAGGTCACACTGAAGTCAATTTTGGGAGTCACTGAATAGGGAAAAGAAGACATATTTCATAAGCTTATAGTAAAAATGAGAATGTATTAAGAAGTGTACTTTATTTATTAAAAAGAGAATGTATTAAGAAGTGTAATTTATTTATGTCTCAGAGTGATCAGAAAGACATTTAGAAGTATACTTCAGGCCCACAATTTTAGGTCCTCAATACTCTGAGTAATGACAGTAAATAAATTAATGATCTACTTCTCTATGAAATAGAAAAGCCAACACAATGTGGTAATCCAATATGATATTCAAACCATCAGTGAAGAATACTTCACCATGAATCTGAAGTATTCTTTAACATCACCAGTGGCAAGGTTGACTTAACAACTAGCTGATAGTAAGCTAGTAAACTAAATTCTCTCTTGAGAATCTAAAATGGTGCATAAGGTAGCTATTTTTTAAAAAAAAAGATAACTATGGTGCAGTCCTTGTAATCATTTGCCTCAAACCCTAGGAACAGGCTCCAGGAGAATTAGTGGGTTTTCTTACTACTTTCTGGTACAAACTTTCCTAGGACCTAGCTTCACTCTTACACTTGGGTTTCATATGCCACCTTTAATTATTTTAAGAAAATTATTTTCTGAGATCAAATTTGTAATTAATGTTCAAAGACTGAATCTTCCAACTGCTGAATTGTTCCTTTTTTTCTCACACTACTCATTGCATTCTCCTGTACATTCTTTGTCCAAGCTCTTTCCTCTAACTTGAAATTAAGCTGTTCAAGGAGAAAATACCATGTTTATCCACTCCTGATTTCCTAGAGCCCTGATTAGTGTCAGAATGAATGTAGGTGCTCACATATTATGAAAAATAGAACAATAATTTGATAAAGGTGTCCATGTCCCAATCCCAGAGCATGTAACTGCTACCTTGTAGATGTGATTAAAATAAACATCTTCAAAGTGAGTTATATTGCAGTAGGCAGGGCACTTGTTTTGAACACGACTGACCTGGGTTCCATTTCTAATCATGATAATTGTTACCTGGAGCCCTCCAGGAATTATCTCTAATCACAGAGATAGGAATAAGCCCTAAACATCACTGGTGTGGCCCTAAAACAGAAACAGATAAACATATTCAAATAGAAAAATTAATCTGCTTTTTCAGAGTGAGTCCAAAGTAATCACAATGGTCTTCATAAGGGGTGGGGAGTAGAGCATGTTGAAAAAAAGAAAAGTAGAGATGTGACCACAGAACCAGGTGCTGGAGGAATGTGATTTAAGAAGAGGAAAAAGGTCACAAGTCAAAGAATGCTGTTAGCCTTTAGCTAGGAAAAACAAACAAACAGATTTCTTCCTGCAAAGACTTTAGAAGAAATGTAACTTTTCCAATATACTGCAAAACTTCTAATCACAAGAACAGTAACAGAATAAATTTGTGTTGCTGTTAGCTATTAAGTTTGTCATCATTTCTTACAGCAGCAATAGAAAACTAATGTGCATATTAGCTACTGACTGATTGAATGTTTGGATGAATAAATACATATGCAATGTTTCCTGTAGAGAATTTCCTGCTTTTAGTTCTGAAATAAACTGAGCTTGCTAAACTGAGGTCTTAGAAAATACATCTACTGAGTCTCTGAGGGATGGAGTCTCCAAGAATTCAATTACCTGAACCACCTGCTAAACGTCAACGGACCCCCTTAGAGGGGTAAGAAATTGAAGTATTCACACCAGCACAGGGTGGCTTGTGGAAGGTTTCCAAACCAGCACAGGGTGACTTGTGGAAGGTTAAAAATTAAGTAAATATCAATTCTTTCTAGTAAGATACGTGAGGAAAAACTCAGGTCCAGTTGTGTGGGTCCCCAATGGGTAGGATTATAGATTATTTTTACCTTCATAAATTGGCTTCTTTGTTTTTATGGCATTTTACACTATGAATTTTTTATTTTTATTCCAGAAGAGAATTCTCCCTCGATTAAGCTTCCCAAACCCAATTCTATATTCAATGATTACTTTGTCGCTAGAAAAACAATTTAACAATTTATAAGGACCATCTTATTTTCAAAGAAAATGCAAATTAAGATAAAAGTGTAGTGGGGCAGAGACAGTTTAATTGCTTGGGCTCTTACCTTACAGAATCAAAATCGAGGTTTGATTCCCAGTACTGCAAATGGTTCCCCAAGTATGTGAGGCATGATTTTTAATCACAGAGCCAAGAACAAACCCTAACACCAGGTGTGACCCCAAAACAAACAAAAGAATGTAGTGTAATAAAAGATTTAAGTGAATATTTCCCCTCTGTCTCTTCTGCTTGCTATAAGCTTTCATAGTTAAAATGAACACTTATTTGACTTCTTTTTTCCCTCTTATTTTGTACCCCAATCTATTGCTTTTCTTTCCTTCAAACAAAGCCACATAACTCGATTTATCTAGCTCCGCTTCTTAAGTAGAGGGAAGACAGAGGAGGGTACCAGTATCAAACAGATATATGATCACTAATAGTGAGCTGGACAAAGAGGGAACCACCTACTCTAGCAGTCCGGGGGGGGTGATGGTGGGGTATATGTGTTGCAAAAGGGGAACTGGGTTGGGGGCAGGAAAAATTTGGTGATGGGTATTCCCCTGATTCAATGTTGATATGTACCTAGAATACTACTGTGAAAAACATGTAAGCCATTATGATCAAAATAAAAATTTAAAAAAAAAAAACGCTTGTCTCATAGTGAGTAGAATAGCAGAGTCTCCGGATAATGTAGGATTCTCACTTTACCAAAGGCATCTGTGACGTTATTTGCGTGTTTTGTTTTTCATTTACTTCAAAGATTGACAGACTTCATTTTGACAAAGACCAAGGCAGTAAATATTTTAGGCTTTGTAGGCTGTATGATTGCTATGCAACACAATATTCCCTTTTTATCTAATTTCTACACCCATGGTATTCAGTCAACTCCAGACAGAAAGTTCCTACTGCATAATTAGGAAAAATTCAGTTGTGTAGTATGAAATTGGAAATGTTATGACATCTTATTCCATAAGAATATAGACTAATAGCTATTTATATTGTATTATGTATCACAAGTAATCAGGAAATGATTCAAAATATACCTGAACATGAACCTACATTATATTCAAACACTACAGCTTTTTATAGAAAATTCTTTAACTTTATAATCTATGCTCAGATGTAGAATTTTGTAAGGGTTCTGCAATTAATCCCCCAAAGATAATGAGAGTCAACTAAGCCTAATTCTGACTTTATATTATGAAGACAGCCATCCATCCACAACATACAGAAGCAATATATGGCTATATTGCACTAACTTTTATTAAAATAAAATTTTATTTACAGGCATTGCAAATATTACACACATTTTCATGTGCCACAAAATAGTATTTACCTATCGATTCTTTCCAGTCATTAAAAATGTAAAAAAGAATTCTTGACTCACAGACCATAAATAGGTGGTAGATGTATTTGCTTTATGTACTGTAGTTTAACAATCTCTAGTTTATTTTTGAGCCATAATTCATGATACTAAGGATTTAATCCGAGCTCTACATTAAGGTATCACTCCTGGTGGAACTCTGGGACCATATAAAGTACTGAGGATAGAATTTGGGCTGGCCACATCCAAGGTAAGCACCCTGCCCACTATACTGTTTCTCCATCCCTAAAAATCTTGAGTTTATACCATTTTATAATAAATCAAGTTCCACTCTCAATTAACTGCATAGTGAGTTTTCCTGATATCAATATTTCTCTTTTATTAAATAAACAGACACTACAGAGGGCTGGGCAATAATAACACAGCAGGTAGAGAGTTTGCCTTGCATGTGGCCAACCCAGATTTGACCCTGTATCCAATAAGGTCCCCCAAGTCTGCCAGGAGCAATTCTAAATACAGAGTCAGGAATAAAACCCGATTGCCACTGGGTGTGCCTTCCCCACCCGAAAAATACACTGAAGATACTGCTTTAAATTTTCACATACTATCACTAAAAATCAAGTGATTCCTAAATATCAGTACCTAAATATTTAGAATTTTGCCCTGAATAACTTATTGACACTTCTGCTTCTGATCTGTCATATAAAGAGCTCAGAAGTTATTAGTCCATCTTTAGAAGATAAAACCTGAGCGGACTTTACAAAGCACCATTTCTAGGTTCCATAACATAAGAGAAGAAAATGAGTGAAATGGCTGTTCCACCAAACTAAGAGATAAATAGGCAAATATATAAAGTCTGGGCTTATCAGAATAGAAAATTAGAAAGGCAAATATTCTTGGAATCATATAAGGCAAGAAAAGCAAATGTATAATAGATGAGTTGCTAAATGATTCATGTGGACAACTCTAATTATTCAAACACCAGGAGTATCTAGGATAATGGGGAAGTGGGCCAGAAATTTTTGCTTGATCCCCTGGCCTCCCATTGGTCCTCCAAGCCAGGAGTGATTTCTGAATGCATATCCATAAATAATCCCTAAGCATCACTGGATGTGGCCCCAAAACAAAAACAAAACAAAAAGGTTTATCAATAAAATAGTGATCATGCAAAACTATATATGAGAGATTCAAGCAGAGAGATGAAAATCTTAAATACTTAAAATCAAAACACTGTAATAGATAAACAATGTCTTTAATGGTATTCTTAGTAGACTAGATATTGCTAGATATAGAAGAATCTAGAACCTTGAAGATATATCAATAGGCTCATTCAAAACAAAAAGGCAAAGAAAAAAATGAAAATAAAAAACAAGTATTTAGGGACTTGTTACAGGTACAGTTTGTGTAACATTCGAGTTTTAAAAATGCAAGAAGAGGTCTATGTCTGGGCAAGAACTGTGAACCTTTGGTCCCTCCCTCCCATCAAATGGAACCAGTACTGTGGGGCCTTCACTCAGCCTCCTCTGGGTTTAGCCACTAGTCTGCCTCATGTGGCCAATTCAGGTTTGTGTCTGGGCAGGTACAGAGACACTTCAGTCCCTCCCATCAACCCCCTTTTTGCAAACCAAGTGAATTCTAGTATGTCCACATGAAGACAATTCAATTTATGCCATATAGTTCGAGCCAGATTCCCATATGGTCCCCCAAGCCAGGAGCGACTTCTGAGCACATAGCCAGGAGTAACACCTGAGCATCACCGGGTGTGGCCCAAAAACCAAAAAAAAAAAAAAAAAAAAAAAAAAAAAAAAAAAAAAAAAAAAAAGAAAAGAAAATATACAGCTTGAAACCTAGCTGAACAAAGCAATGAATTAGTTTGCAGTATTTTTATTATACTTAGATAACCGTGCCTGTTTAGACAAACAACTTCTAAAGGTGACTTTCTAGTCATGTTTTATACAAACAGTCCAATAGATCATTTTTTAAACACCCTGATACTCCAGCCTTCCAAAGCACTAAATGCAAAGAACAAAGGGGAAGCTAAGGAAGACACTTACAGTTGGGAATATGGAAAGAAATCTTGGCAAATTTCTAAGTCCATCAAAACACCTGACCCTTATAGATGAGGACCTAAAATCAACATTTAATGTTTTAGCAATAGAAATCAAGAAGTCACTAGCCTGTGAAATTAAGAAATCTATAGATGAACAATTTTACCAACTCTAAGAAGAACTCTTTCAGAAGATGTGAGAATCCATACAAATGAAACTAAGGAACTAAAGAACATGTTAAAAAGCCATAGTAGTAAAATTACATTACACAGGTGGAGAATTGCATAGACAGATATGAAGACAAATTACATGCCAGCATTGATAAAGAAGTCAAAAAAGAAAGGAGAGAAAGACAAAACATTGGAAGAAAATGTAAGGTACTTAATAAAATTACAAAATATAATCTCTGAATTATAGAAATACAAGAAGGGAAGAGATAAAAGGGAAGAACTAGTAAGGGAGATAATAGCAGAGAACTTTCCTATCCTTTGGGAAAAGGATATTTTACAAATCTATGAGGCAAAAGACTTCCAGACAAAAGAGATCCTAAAGAACAATATCAAGATTTTAGTAATCTAAATAGCAAAAACCAACAACAACAACAACAAAAAAACCAGAATCAAAAAAGAAAGATAGATTTTTTAAAGCAGTAAGGGAAGAAAGAAAAAAATCTAAAGGATAAATAGAAGAGCATAATGATCAAACCAGATCTTAGATTTAAAACAATCCAGGCAAGAAAATAATGGAATGACACTGAATGAAAGAACTTTCAACCTAGCAAAAAGTATCATCAAAATTATCACAAAACTCAGCTATATGGGAGAGATAATTAGAAACATTACTGAACAGAAAAGAATGCACAATATTCACAGTAACCAAACCTACCCTAAGTCAAAGATGAATTACATAAACCAAATTTACAAATGTAATGACAATAATTCTACACAATATAATGGTACAACATCCTTTTCTGTCATTAGTTTCCTTAAATATCAATGGACTAAGCTCTCCCATCAAAAGGCCCGGAGTAGAGGGTTGGATCAGATAACTCATGCAGGTTGCATGCAGGAAACATACTTAAAAGCTCAGGATAGTGCTGGAGCAGTGGTGTGAGCCATAAGGCATCTGCCTTGAATGCACCAGCCTAGGACAGACTGCTGTTGAATCCCCAGGCTTACCAGATATCCCCCAAGCCAGGAGTGATGTCTGACCACATAGCCAGGAGTAACCCCTGAGCGTCACAGGGTGTGACCAAAACACAAAAACACAAACAAAATTCAGGATAGAAACATGCTCAGAGTAAAAGTATGAAAAACTATATAAGCTACTGAAAACAAACAAACAAAAAACTGGGACAGACATACTTATATAAGACCAAATTGCATTCAACCTCAAAAAACTACTCAGAGACAAAGATGACAATACTTATTGATCAGGGAAACATTAGATCAAGAAGTACTAACTCTGATAAACATCTATGCACCAACTGTAGAACCAGAAGAGTATGTAAGGCTTTTGCTCACAAACCTAGAGAAGCATATAGACAGAAATCTGATAGTAGTAGTATATTTCAACATGCCATTCTCGCCACTGAATAGATCCACTTAGTAGATCATGAGCAAGGATATAGAACCCTAAGAAAGAAACTAGAAGAGAATAATGGATCTATACAGAGTCTTTTATTCTCAAAAATCTAAATCTGCATTCTTCTCACATGGGATTTTCTCTTGGGTAGACCACCTTTTAGGACACAAGTCTAACTTACATAAAGTCACAAATATAAGAATTATACCAAGCTTCCTATCAGACTACAATGCCACAGAGATCAAGATTGGTTGTAAAAAAGAAAAAACAAAAGATGTAGAGAAAATCTAACACCGGGAGACTAAACAACATGTTGCTCAACAACAGTTGGATCAAAGAGAAAATAAAAGAAGAAATAATGAGATTCCTTGATACTAATTACAATGAAGAAAAAAATTGTCAAAATCTATGTGACAGAGCGTAACAATGCAGACCTATATTATGAAATAGGCAATATAAATGGATACCTTAAATATATGAAAAACTAATAACAAAGGAACCCAAAAGCAGAAGAACAAGAAAAATAAAAACAAGAGCATAATCACAGTATAGAAATAAGGAAAACAATACAAAAAAATAATGAGACCAGGAGCTAGTTTTTGAAAGAATAAACAAGATAGACTAACCACTGGCAAGATTCACAAGGGGATAAAAAGGGAAATAATCAAATAAATCTGATCAGAAATGAGAGGGGAAAGATTACAACAGAACTCCAAAATACCCAATACATTATGAGAGCATATTATGAACAACTGTAACTCAGTTAAGCTAGAAAACCTAAAAGAAATGGACAGATTTCTGGAAAAATATCATCTCTCAATATTTAATTAGGAAAAAGTAGAAAGTCCAAACAGGCCAATCACAAATAAGAAAATTAAAACAGTAATTAAAAAACTCCCAAGAATAAAAGTTCAGGACAAGACGGGTTTACAGGTAAATTATATCAAGCATTCAGAGTTAACTACCATTGATCCTTACACTCTTCCTAATCATTGAATTGATGGAAAGCTAATATCAGACTCATTCCCAAAGCTGACAAAGATACCACCAATTTTAGTACTGAACATGGATGCAAAATTCCTTCACAAAATCTTAGTAAACTGAATCCAACAACACATCAGGAACATTATACATCATGACCAAGTGGGTTTTATTCCAGGGATATAAAGATTGTTCAATATACACAAATCAATCCACATAATACACCAGGTAAGTAAAAAGGAAGGGAAAAAGCACATGATAATATCAATCAATCCAAGGAAAGTATTTGACAAAATCCAACACCCATTCATAATTTAAAAAAATAAAAAAAAATTAGCAAAATAGATGCAGAAGGAAACTTCCTCAAGATATTAACAGCTATCTATAAAAATTCCATTGCCAACATTATTCTTGACGGCAAAAAATTGAAAGCATTTCCACTCCGGTCAGGCATGAGGCAAAGATGTCCAATCTCCACTCTTACTCAACATAGCATTAGAAGTCCTAGGAATAGTAATCAGATAAAAGAAGGAAATCGAAGGAATTAAAATTGGACAAGAGAAAATCAATCTCTATTTGCAGATGGCATATTGATATACATTGAAGACCAAAAAGAGTCCACAGAAAAGCACAAAGAAACAAGAAACCAATACAGTAAAGTGGCCATCTTCAAAATCAATACACAAAAGACAGTTTTATTCCTTTATACATATAAGGACTAAAAGGAGAAAGAGATCAAATAGTCTGTCCCATTTAAAATAGAGTTCAAAACTATTAAATACCTAGGAATCAACTAACGAGAGGTGAGAGACTATATCAAGAACTTCAGAAAGAAATTGAAGAAGACCTAAGGAAATGAAAGAATGTTCTATGCTCATGAATTAGAAGACTAAATATCATCAAAATTACAGTCTTACCTAAAATATATATAAACATATAATAAATAATAAAATAAATATAAATATTATTCAATACAATCTCTATTCAAATTCAGAGCACATTCTTCAAGGACTTAAAACAATTGTAAAGTGCATGTGGAATCATGAAATACCTACGGTAGCCAAATCCGTATTAAAAAGCAAGAAACTGAAGGCATCTCATACCTAATTTGAAGCTCTACTACAAAGCCATAGTGATCAAAACAACATGGTATTGGGGAAAAAGAGATTTTCAGACCAATGGGTCAGAATAGAATATCCAGTGGCAAACCCACAAGCACATGATCAACTAATCTTGACAAAGGAGTCAAGAATTTAAAATATAACAAAGACAGTTTCTTCTACAAATGATGTTGGGACAATTGGATAATCAGGTTAAGAAATTAAAGATTTATCCATATCTCACACCTTATACGAAAGTCAATTCAAAGTGGATTAAAGACCTTGAGATCAGATCCTGAATCCATAAAGTTTACTGAGGCAGAACTCTCCATGACATAGACCAAAGAAGTCTTCCACGATAAATTGCCAATGGCAAGAGCTATAGCAAACATAGATATATGGGACTACATCAAACTAAAAAGTTGCTGTATGGCAAAAGAAACAAAAGGCAGCTAATGGAATGGAAGAACATTTTTGTACTTAACACATAAGATAAAGGTTTGATATCTAAGATATACAAAGTACTCAAAGGTTGATTCCACAAAATCTCAAAATCCCATCAAAAATGGAGAAAGGAAATAAACAGGTACTTCTCTTAGGAAGACCAATAGACACATGCCAACAGATACATAAAAATGTTCATCATCACTTATCATTAGGTAAATCTATATGAAAACAATAATGAGATATCATCTTACACCAGTGAGGATGTCACATATTAAAAATACTAAGAACAATCTCTTTGGTTAGAAAGGAACTCTACTCCATTGCTGATGGGAATGCTTCCTGATCCAAATACTATGAAAAACAGTATGGAGGGTTCTCACTAAACTCAACATAGAGCTGCCATACAACCAGCATTCCCTCTTAGGTATCTATCCCCTGGATAGAAATACATTCATCAAAAAAACTGTATGCACACTGCTATTCATTGAAGCACTAGAACAATAGCTAAGTCTTGGAATAAAGCTAGATGACCTACAAAAGACTACTGGATCATGAAGATGTGGTACATATATACAATGGAATACTACATAGCTATAAGGAATGGTGCAATCATGCAATTTTCAGCAATATAGATGTAACTAGAAGATATTATGTTAAATGAAGTAAGTGAGCAGAATAAATGCAGAATTATAATACTTATATGTGGTATTTAGAATAACTCAGGGAGAAACACAATGGACTGAATGGTAGTTGTCTCAACCAACATTGGCCCCAAAGTAAAAAAGAAGAAAGAAACTGAGTGAAAGAGGAGAAACAAAATCTTATATTTTCTCCTATATTCTTATAGGAGGTCTCTTCAAAGAGACCTTCAGTAATAGCTATGGCTGTTCAGATTGTACAACTGTTCAATCAATTGCTCTTTATATATGTCTATAATATGTTCTGATAATTTTATCCGTGAAACAGGTACATGATATGTTTGAAAGTCATGGACTACCACTACAATGCTCACGAGAAGAAATGTTAGTGTCTTATCTTAATGAGTGAGAGAAGTAGAATGCTGTCTCAAATACAGGCAGGGATTGGGAAAGGAGATATTGGGGGGGGGGCAGTGGTGGTGGGAATGTTGCACTGGTGAAGGGGAGTGTTCTATTTATGACTAAAACCCAACTACAATCATGTTTGTAATCATGTTGCTTAAATATTTTGTTTAAAAAAGACTTTCCATTTCTTAATTTTAATATATCTATAACTCTTTCACCTTTTAGTTCACAATGGTTCTTGGAAATACACGTTGGTTGCCCTAGTTTTGCATTGCAATGCTATATCATTTTAGACCCAATACAGTGCTCATTAAGATAATGTCTTGAAAAATATTCTAATCTATTATTTTCTATTTGATTATGCTTGCTAATATGATCTAATTTTATGTTCACAGATAACATTGAAACAGGCAACTGTATGCCATAGACTCTTGCTACAGTGCTCATTCATTCAGTGTGATTTTGCAATTTATTTTCAATTCAAGCTAGTTTACTATTATATAAAAATGGCAATGATTGCAGTTTGCTTTCAGGAGAAAACCTAGATGCTCAAAACCCATTAGATGACACTTCATGATGTAGACTCCTTTTAAAGTGCTCACTGCCATATTGCTTAGTATTCTAGATTTGAAATTATGATTGTTTTAAGATTACGTTATACACAATCTAACCCAGGAAGACTTTCTTCAGTAAAGTTTACCTTCACCAATGATGATTTGTCTAGAAAATGGGAAACCTTTCCATCTGACTTGACAGCTTTATATTTTGCAAGCATCTGACCCATTTCATCTGGTTCAGTTTTTTCAACTGCTACCTACGGATCAATCTTCATTGGCTGCCTATGTGTGTGCATGAGTGTATGTGTTGGCCACCTCTATCTAATGTTTATCTGTAATGTACATAATGTCTATGCTGTATATAGTCCTTCCCATGTTGTGTATATATATACATATATATGTATATATATACAAAACCATTCCTTCCCCCCAATCCCCGCTTACTATTTTATACATCCTTTTTTATACTTTCACTCTCTTACCCCTGATTTGTTCTTTCTCCCTATTTAATCCTTAATACCCTGAGTTCTTAACTCCTCAGGAACTAGAACATTCCCCCACCCCAACTACTCCCAAAGCAAAAAGATAGCCCACCTTCCCACAGCCCACCACCACTGCTGCTTATTTGATCTCAGCAGCCCCTTTTCTCCCACCTACCTTCACTGTGGACTGTTGCTAACTACCGGATTCGGTTTTTGAGAGACCACCCAGCTCAAGACACTTCCCAGTTTGTGACTCCTGGGAGCCATTTTTCAGACTCCATAAGACCATGTCACAGGTTGAAGCTGTGCTCTGGATTTTATCCCCCACACCCCCCCACACACAACTATTTCAAAAAACTTAAAGGAGATAGGAATATTTTCTTTGTATATTTCTTTAGATATATTTCCTTAATGGGTATAATTCTTATTGCATATTTCATTGTGTAGATGTAGTTTTCCCTTTCCCTTTTTTAATTTGTTTAGTAAGGAATTCTAGTAGATAAGTTTCTCTTGGGTTCTGATTTCATGTTAGAATCAAGTTATAAGGATTGTTTCGCTAATTATTTTTACCCCCATATGCACCAATAGTAAGTGGCATTGTTCCTTTTTGCATAGGCACATTAAAATGGGAAAATATTAAGAAAAGAAATCTTAAAAAAAGAAGTTCTTATATAACCGGGATAAAACACATAAATTTTATATTGCAGGGGGTACTTTCACCCTGAACATTTGTCATAGGGATTTTATTTAGGCTTCAGTCTTTCAGACATTGTCATTTATCCCTGAACCTTGGAGTCCATCCTTGGAACCAGCATGGTTTTCTGCACCAGCACCAGGAATCAAACTTCTGCAGGAAGGCCCTAATGCTGCTTACTTGCTCCAGAGTGGGTTCATGTGACACCCTGATGACATGGAAAAAGCAACAGCTTGCCTTCAGGGCAGGTTTTTCTGCCTTGCCACCTAATAGTGATATGAAACCAGAAGACACTCCATGATACCCTGACTTTAACATAGAATCTGTGCAAAAACCAAGATCTCTAATTACAGAAACCTGACTTGACAACCATGATTGAAGAGAACTTTTCCTGGGACCATAAAAAAGACTTTGGAATTAGACACCATAGTATGCCTGGAGCCTGTAGGGTCTCCCTGTTTCTAGGCCAAAGGTTTTTCCTATATTCCACAACTTTTGCTGCATCTATGCAAAAAAACCACCATCCCTTTTTTGTTTGTTTTGTTTTTTGTTCTTTTATTATCTTTTAAATAGGGGTTTCATCCTTTTTCATAGAACCTTGGGACATTGGTTACTTCATTTACCCTCATATTTCTGCATTTTTCTATAAAATTTAGAAGGAAAAAAAGAAAGGATGGGAGCCAGGGGCCAAGTGGTCTTAGATGCATTGGTGGAGAGAGAAGGGCAGAACTAAATACCCAAGCCAAAGTTAACAATAGCATCAAGAGACCTAAACTTTAACAATATATACTTAATTGGGCCTATTAAACTGGCAGGCCAGGGGCAAAGAATGCACTCTGGGATCATTGGAGGAGGGAGATCGAATCTGGTGGTGGGAATGGCCCTAATTTACTGTGTATCTGAAATTCATCTATGAAGGATTTTGTAGATCACAATGGTTTTAATAAAATAAAATTATTTAAAAAACAATAAATAAATAAATAAATAAAAGCTAGTGATTTCAAAAATGTTATCTTAATTTTTTTTTGGTTTGGGGGTCATATCTGGCAGTGCTCAAGAGTTATCTTGGCTCTGAACTCAGAAATCACTCCTGGTTGACTCAGGGGACCATATGGGATACCAGTATTTGAACTACCATCCTTTCTGGGTCGGTTGCATGAAAGGCAAATGCCCATCCTCTGTGCTATCTCTCTTGCCCTTATTCTCTTAATTCTTAAAATGGTTCATCTAAAAAGATTTCCAGTAGGTAACTTAGAAATGTCAAAAAAGTAATACATGCTATATAAGATGGAGGATTTGTGTGGCAGGGCCAAAGTAAACCCAAATGTTTAAGATGCTATATAGGAAAGCAACTACTGTTAACATATAATGAAAATGAAATGGCAAGCCAAAAATGCTCCCAGATGGCAGTAATCACGGAGTAAAGAAAACCAGCCAAATATGGACTCTTCCCATCATAGTAGGCAAAAAATGAATTTCTGCACTACCTTATAAGGGCAAAATGCTGGTCACTCAACCTAAAGAGTGCTCAAATTAGAGAAAGACAGGAAACAACCGTCTCTGGCAAGTGGAGAAATAGGTCACTTCCAGGGCAATTAGAAATTATACTTTATAAAGTACACTGAAGTAACAATACTTAGTAGTAAAATTAGCAAATACCAGACTCATGTGACCTGGGAATGTAAACCTAATACAAGGGAAAATAACACAGGGCCATAATGCCTGTAGTCAATGCATTCTGAGATATACTTCAAGTTTAAGTGCATTTTAGTGTAATTCTATGTATTTCAGTTTCAGAATGCTTGAATCCTAGAGATAGACTGCCAGGAACTGAGCCCAATTCCACCACCTGCTACCTGTATAATTTATCCTGCCATCTTTGTCCATTTGCCATTGCCATTATGAAGTAATAATACCTGCCTACTGGTGATCTGAGAGAAAAGAGTAGTGCTATCTAAAATTCATATCATAGTGGATGGCATAAAATGAAGAGAAATAAGTATGAGCTACCAGTAAGTATATCTTTTCAAAGTTTTCTTTAAGGTGTAAATTACATAATGGATATGTGTCAAGAAAGTAAGAGGGATAAGCTAATTTCATCACCTCAGAAATCCTATGAATTATGAACTATGTCCTCATTTTACTGATGATAAAACCGAACCATTGAGAAGTTTAATAATTGTCTGACAGCCTGGCATTTCTGAATCTCGGAGTTAGATTTGAATCCAGATAATCAAACTATAGATATAAGACTCTTTGCTGTGAGAAAATATGGCTTAAGAAAGCTCAACTATGACAATGATAGTTAGAATTTATCATATTGGACAAGAATTGGGTACTAAATGGATACAGTGATTTAATTGGTATGTGCCCTTAATTAACGATAGTATAAGATACTGTGTCTAAAAAGAAAAAGAGAGAGAAAGAAAGAGAAACAAAATGCCTACCCCAGAGACAGACGGAGTATGTGTGGAAGGAGAACCCAGGACATTGGTGGTGGAAAAAGTGCACTGGCAAAGTATGGTGTAGATTCTATGACTGAAACTCAAGTACGAACAATTTTGTAATCACATGGCTTAAATAAATAATTTATTTAAAAAAAAAAAGATAAACATGACCTTGGGACCATAGTGGTAGTATAGCAGGCCAAACTAGATTAGATCTTGAGATTTTCATATAGTCCTTCAAACTTGCCAATAGTGATTCAGGGCTTCCTCCTGGATCTGCATGCCAGAATTACTTCTGGTGATGTTGGGAGACCCAGGATCTAAGCTGATGAGCAGAGAAAGAAAGTGCCATAAACCATACATTCTCTCTCTCCAACCCTTGATTTTTTTCTGTCTTAACTGAAAATTAAACCCTCACAATCTGCACAGATAACAATTGCAAGTATAACAGATTCAAATTGAGCTCCAATGTTTTCCTCAAGCCTTCACCTCGCATAATCTTCCTCAGTTCATGGATACTACAGTTTTTAGACTACATCCTAAAAACTTAAAGACATTCTTTTTTTTTATTTTTATTGTGACCAAAGTGAGTTACAAATCTTTCACAGTGATATTTAATGTACATAGTGACAATAAATGAGGGGCAATCCCACCACCAGTGTTGTCCTCCCTCCACCCCTGTTCCCAGCATTCCATATATCCCTCCTTTACCCACCTGAATGCTAATGTAACTGGTCCCCATTTGTACAGCTTGTTGTAGATTGGGTATCAATTCTGTTGCCATTGACTTCGGTTTGTGTTCAAGTTTGATCATTTTTATTTCCACTAAATGTTCATACTATCTGGTCTTGGTACCATCCATTTCCCTCCCTGAATTTATAAGACTGAATAAGATGATTCAAGTTATGTGGTTCTGTTGGAGATAAAAAGGAAAAGAAAAGAAATTTATTTTTGAGAGGAATTTATATAAGTGTTATAAAATCAATTTAGAAGAAAACGGTAACAAAAAATAAACAACAAAGCAACAACAAAAAACGAAAAATAAAAAACAAACAAAAAACCAGCAGTTATGAAACACAAACAAGCAACAAACAAAAACAAAAAAAACAGAACAGCAGTCATAAAACCAAAACCAGCAACCACATAAAAAAGTTTGTGTGGTTTTTCTGTTTGTTTTTTGCAAAGGCACAGTAAGTATTGGGAAAATTAGAACTGGAATTCCCTTGACCTAAGAAATACCGGGTTTCTCTGTCCTTGAAGTATACTGTCATGGGACTAATAACAGGCTCTGTACACAGTCATTTTCACACCCCAAGGTCTTTTCTATGGTGCCAGGCAACTTTCCACTCAATTCGGATGATAAAATCGGGTCTCTCTAACTAGAAATCTTGGTATTTACACAGTTCTTAGGATAAATCCTAGGATAGAGTCTTGCTTTACAGTTCTATAATTTCTGTTTTATCACTGTTGTTGTAAACAGTCTTTTATAAATGGTGGTCTTGGTTTTTGCACCGATCCTAGGACGAAGCCTGGGATAGAGTTAAAAACTTAAAGACATTTTTGATACATTTTCTTTCACACTCTATGCAAACTATCAAATTCTGGCCAACTCTGCCTTTAACTATATACTATATATGCCATGTCAAAACACTTTTGTTGTTAGAGGCCTTTAGATTGGTGCTCATATTGTCTTCTAATTAGATGTATCTGAATTGGTTCCATTAGTTTCCTTGTTAAAACGATTTTTCCCCAGGCTAGAGCGGTGACGCAAGTGGTAGGGTGTCTATCTTGCACATGCTATCCTAGGATGGACTGCGGTTGAATCCCCTGGCATCCCATTTGGTCCCCCGAGCCAGGAGCATTTCTGAGCACATAGCCAGAAGTGACCCCTGAGCTTCACCAGGTATGGCCAAAAACAAACAAGCAAACAAACAAACAAGATGTCCCCCATTGCCTTCTTCTCTGGCTTTTTCCCCTTTCCTTAGGGGTAGACTTTGTTTATCCCAATAAAGACTACACAGGCAGCCTGGAGGAGTGGCTGACATCTTGGCTCATAATTCCACAAAGTGGAGCAACTGGCTTTTGAGTTAACAGCTTGCGGTGTTAATTTCTGACCTGCTATACCTTCCCAAATGTGTGTGGATTATTTCCTGTGTGGGAATTACTGCCGGATCTGCATCTCTTGTCCTACCTGGCCAGGGGGCATGGCAATCCCTCTTCCTCTATGGGGATTGTGGAACACGCAACCCACCATGCATCACTGAATTGAGAGACATCTACTTAGAAGGTAATATGAGGATCAATCCAAAGGCCTCTACCAATAGGCTTTCACTGCTTCCTGTACTCTCATCAACTCCTGCTGAAGTCACTTGATAGAGCAATAGACTCTAATTTTCTCCCTATAGTCAGTCACTGTCATAATCATCCAAGGATTTATTTCAGTATAATACTAAAATCTTCTCTTTCCTTCACTTATTCTAAGAATCACTTATTGTCTTCCGCTCTCTAGCTTTTATCTTCTTCTTTTATTGTTGACTTTCTTATCCACTAAACTAAGTTTCACAAAAGCAGTACATTTTTGTTTGATCTGTGAAAATTTAGAAATATCACAGTAACTGTTGCTCAAAACTCTCCATAGAGCCCCTATCACTCAAAATGTCAAAGTTTTTTCAGTTTCACCTGCCATCTCTGCATAGCCCCACCTTAGTCCATCATAGTCATTTCACTTGGAATCCTTCCCAGGAAGAGTCAGGATTCTCTACTTGCTTCAGGATTTTGCCATTTCATCAATGGTTTTCCCATCCCAAATTTAGAGTCCCTGGTACAAAATAGACACTCAAGAAATATTAACTAATAAAATAATAAATTGATAAATTAACTAATACAGGTAGGTGAATAAGTTAATTAATGGTGAACCAATGGATAAAGAAATTAATATCTGAACCTCATTTTGTAGTTGACATTGTTATAGATAAACATTATAGATGTCAAAATATCTTTATGTTTTTTAGAAAAAATGGCTTATGGATTTTAACCAGAGACCAAAATGCCTTTCTTCCTGGGTTAGAAATGTACTAGCATGACTCAGCTATTCAGACACAAAAGAAGATTAATCCCAGAAAACAGAAATATGGTCTACCCTATTTAGACAGATACCTGCATATTTCCACATATTAACTCCTTAAGAACATGAATTTTTAGAGAGAAAGAAAAATAAACCTACTTGCTTTTTGGAGAGGAATAGACAATAAGGGGAGAGAGGACAGTTTTTGTTGAATCTCCAAGTGCTCAGGGTTTATTTCTGAGCTAGAGGGTGGCAGCAAAAAAGTGATGGAATTGCAGTTGACTGCTTGCAAAGACAGTGCCCTAGCCCCTATACCATCTCTCTGGTCCAGGCAAACCTTTTTCAATGAAATTATTGTCTCTCTATTACATACTGCTGTTGCATTTTCCTAAGTTACATTCATCAGATAATTCACTCTTGCTGGGTGGCATAAGTTGGCTTTAAGAGGAGAACAGTCAAGACATAGATTTACTTGTGCAATTAAAAAGATGCATAGGTAAAACTTAAATTAAAAACACTAAAATAATAACATATAAATAACTCTGAATTATAAGATAAATTGTGTTCATGTAATTGAACTTCCTCTGATTTCCATAATATGGGCTCAGGTATTCACATCTTAGCTTTTTTTTTTCATTATCCTATATTCTTGAGTTAAGGAATGCTCTGAGACATTATTATAAATATATTTTTGCTTTTGCTGTTTTTTGTATAACTAGATTTCAGGACTAACTGAGTGCAAATTGCAACCAATCCTCTGGTTCCTAAATGAGTAATAATAATAATAAGAGTAAGAATATCATGCCATTAATTAACAGTTATTATATGCCAGGTACCATTTAGATATTCATAAATTAAATAATTTAAACATTATTTGTGCTTAGAAAGTTAGAATTACATTCAAAGAGATACAGCTATTAAATTGTGGAATGTAAACTTCAGCCAGTGCTGTCAGACACCATTCTATAAAAAATTATAAATTATGCTTTAAAATATGTACCAATATGGCAGGCCCCTCAATGTTTATGATTTTATCTCCCACAGGTGTCCTGCAATTGGAATGTGAAGCATTTATTGTTTCTTGCTCATCAAGACCAAATAATATTACATCAAATAATAATATTGTATCAAACCAATGAGATATTCAGAAGAACATCCAGATGACCAAACTGCCTTCAGACTACTATATTGCAACAGAAGACAGATGCAAACCAAAGAGCTAGTTTAAAAATATAAACTAGTACTTCTCTCTGAGGAATGAAAATTACTTTTATTGTTCCTTACCTATGATTATAGTAAAGAATTATCTTGCTAAATCAGTGGCCTCATGAGTATCAGAACAACATCTCTTTAATCCTTTAGTCTCTATATCAGATTAAAAGAAATTGTCAAGAAATGGATACAACTGACAAATGGATGAAGACATATTTACATATATGCAATATCTACAACATGGAATGCCAGTTGGTTATATACTTTAAAAATATTAAAATCTATCACTCTCAGATGAAACTGGAATACAATTCTTGTTGTTTGTTTTTTTTTGTTTGGGGCCACACCTGGTGACATTCAGGGTTTACTCCTGGCTATGAGTTCAGAAATTGCTCCTGGCTCGGGGACCATATGGGACGGGGGTGGGGGTGGGGGTATCGAACCGAGGTCCATCCTGGGCCAGCCGCATACAAGGCAAACGCCCTCCCGCTGTGATATCGCTCCAGCCGGAATATCGTTCTTAATGAAATAAACAGAGAAAGGCAAATATCATATAATTTCACCCAACTATGTCATAAAAGAGGGGCAAAATGAGCTAAAAATGAAACAAAATGAGTTTTTGGTCTATAAGAACAACTAATGGAGAGGAAACAATGGGTACAATGGGTGGTGCATATGCCTTGCATGTGGCTGACCTAGATGTGATCTATCTTGAGCTTCCTTTATGGTCCTCAAGGCTATCAGGAGTAATTCTAGAGTGAAGAGTAAGGAGAAACTCCTGAAAGCCCCTGGGTGTGGCTCCAAACCCAAAAGTAAACAATAAGGATTGTAGAGAAATAATGTCTACGAGAAGAAATGATTGACGAAGGACTGGACTTTAAGAGATGAACTTAATGCAGTATGTGCATGTTGATTTTCAATGGTACACAATTAAAACAAAATATTATTATATGTATTATATAAAGTAACACATTATATGAGATAATACCAGTATATGAAGTAACACTAATACAAAATTGCTACAATTTTTAAAACTGTAATCAAATCCCCTTTCAAAACTAAAAAAGAGCTGTGCTATTTTTCTTGTTCATGTAATCTCTTGTGAACTAATATATATATATATATATATATATATATATATATAGATGTATCACACAGGTATTGTGTGGTTATCAACTTCTATTATTTCCTCAGAGATTGTAACAAAACAGAGATGAGATAGAGATGAAATTTCAAATAGTTCCTTGCACAATTCTAATTAATGATCACTTTATGACACAGCATGAGTGAAATTGATTACATCATTCAATAAATATTTATTGAAAATTCACTATCTTCTAGAGTTCTACACATGTTGTTTATCAGTGATATCTATTAACACCTTATATAAACACCATAATCTTCAGAAATAGGAAATTAACAATGGAACAATATTACTTTTGTAATTTTTCTTCTTATCTTAGTTCTCTAGTGGCTTTTTCATTTTGCCCTGTTGTAAAACCTCCTGTTTAAATCATTTTCCATAATTTCCTTGAAAGCAAAAAATGGGTATTCTTGAAATTTATTTAGTCCTAAAGTAAATATTCAGTAAATGTTCGTCCATCTTTTGGATAAAATATACTTTAATCATCTTTATTATATTTTATGTGCATACTGATATTTTCCTTCACAATTGTAAATATATTTATTATAGGATACTGTGGTTATAATCTCCTTGCCTCTTATTTATATTTACTCAATTATTATTTCAAGCTTTTCATTAGGATCAGAGCAAATGAGATGAACTTTTACAATATTTTTTTACTTCCACAATTTAGAACCCAGTGGTGAGTGGGTGTGTTGATGGGTAATGTTTGTTCATTGACTATAGCCTAGAAACTTGAATCTGAACTGGAAATAAAGTTACAGAGGTAGGGTATGTGTCTTATGAGAAGTTGACATGAGTTCAATACCATTCACCCTATATGGTCCCCCAAATATTCCAGGAGTGATCCTTTAGTTCAGAGGTAGGAGTACGTCCTTAACACAGCCTGGTCTCTCTATCTCCCCAATAATATAGAAATTAGAGTTTACATTTTATTCTTGAATATAATAAAAACATATTATAATCATTCAGTTCTATTCTCTACTTCATTGGACCACCCTTAAATCTGCACTTACTTTACTACTTTTACTTTTTATTCATTTAATGTAAAGTCTATTTTCAATATTGAGATTCATTGAGTGTCATTCCAACTGATTTTATGTTATTATTGTTTCTGGTCAACCATCAAAAGGTCAAAGGTAGATCAAATATATAGATATAAAAGGTTTCTCTGTTTATCATTTAGGAAGTTTAGGTTATAGGCTCCCTATAATCTCTCCACTACAAGAATTACACTTTGCATCCTTGAAGAAGGATGTCATATCATAAGATATGATATTTAGTTATCTAAGCAATTAGATTCTTTCCCCAGCTAAATTTTCTCATGTACTTTTTATCCCATTTATACCACTAATATTTGTTCTTCTAGTCATTTATCAAGTAAAAACAAACAGAGGAACTACTAAACACATTCTATACCAGCATCTGCCCACTTCCTATGGTCTAATGTTCTATGCTCATAAGTAAAAATCATATGCCAGACCTTGAAATTCTTTATTCTGAGATCATACAGTGAAAATAAAAAACTGTAGTTTCAGTTTTAATGAAGCTTTCTTTTTTCCTAATTGATTTTTGCTTCCTTTCATTAAATATTAGTCGCAGATAAGTGTGCTCTTATACTGCCATCTTTCCCATTAATCCCATTACTTAGATGATCACAAACAAAAACTCTTTTCCTTTTGGAAATAAAATCCATTTAAAAAGATATTTGATAGCACTTCCAAGAAATGGGTTTTTCTACTGATGTTTTCCTTCTGAATTTATAATCAGTGAGCAATTATGATTGTTAATAAGTTTTAAATCTAGAGTTAATGAAACATATAAAACCTTTTCTAAAATAAATGTTTACAGCTTTTAACTTTGTAATGACAAATACTTAATTAAAAAATAACAATAATCTAAAAGTGTCTTTTTTAAGGGGCCATGTCCAACAGTTCTCAGGGTTGACTCCTAACTCTACGTTCAAAATTATTCCTGAAGGAACTTAGAGTACCATATGGGATGCCAGGATAGAACCCTGGCTGACTGCATAGCAGGCAAGTGCCTTATCCACTGTACCATCTCTCCAATCCCTACACTTTAAAATTTCTGGTCTATTTAGTCATTATGTATAGGATCCTTCATTTTACTTTATTAACTTTTTGAAATTAAAATGTATTTTATGTATAATTTCCAACATATTTTATCATAGCTACTATTTAGTTTATAACTACCTTCTTTGATCATTACAACTCCAACTATATTTGTAACTAAATTAAACCTGAGAAAGAGCTTCAAAACATTTCTACTCCTTGTTCCTATTTCCGCAAATAAAAATTCTTGGGGTTAACAAGGAAATATTTAGTGCAACCAAAAAAATGCCATGAAAGATAAAGTCGCGAAAGGTATGAATAGATATTTTACCATATACAAGGGATAAATGCATTTCTAGTGTATGAGCATCTATGCCTCTGTATAGAGATCAGTTTGGTTATAGAATTTTCATAGAGAGGACATAAATTAAAACTATTTATCTGAACAGTGTTACTTTTTAGTTTTACTTTAGTTTGTTACATTTGATTTTGGAAAGCAAATAACTGAGACTACTCTCCAACTTTTCCAATAACATGATTCATCTTAGGTCAAAGGACCACTCTAGGGGGAAAGAATTAAATTGTGAGTAAGATCTAGTTGCGTAGATAGATTTTTATGATATGGCATCCTTGTTCAAAATTTGTTTACCTTCCTGGTCCTCATTTTGTCCAAATATCTAAGTTAGTGAAAGTCAAATTCATGATAAATTATTAAAAATTCAAAATATTGTGTTTGTTAATTGATTTTTTATTTTTTAATATTTTTAAAATAGTGTTTTTTCAATCAAAACTATTTTAATATGTAAAATATTTAAGCACGATGAGTGTTTGTTAATTTAGTAGAAAGTCATAAACATTAAATGGATTCAATTGTTTTACTGTTTTATTTTGCTTTTATTTCATTTTCTGGTGTTCTCCAGTTGTAATGGGAGCTACCAAGGCTATACTCAGCAGTGCTCAAGCTGCCATGTCATGCTGGGAATCAATCTAGAGGTCTTGTCACACCAGACATGTACTCCAGCCTATTTATCAGAGACCTGAGAGGTAGGAACAGAATTATAAACACCGTGAAAATGCATTCGTTTACAATGACAGAAATACTGGGAGAAGGCACTTGTGTTGTTATTTATCAGTATCATAGCATCATTAATTGCGATTATTACCTTGTTATTTATTTAAAGATAAAACTTAGCTAAAGGATCAATAGCCTTGTCCTCCTTATATGTCAGCAGTGCATTAACAGGTCAAGATTGAAGCTTGATTTTTTTTTCTTTTCTAACAACTAATTATGGATGTGCTAGAATTTTAGGATCTTCTGAGATCATTAGTACCACAGAATTTTGAGAATAAGTTAAAATATTCCTCTTTGAGGACCGCTTTGTGCTACTACTATGTAAACAAACATGTCATTATTTTTTAACAAGTCTGTTCACTTTAAATAAATTGCTATTTAAAAAAATTATTTTCTGAGTGACAGAGCAAAATAATGTGGCTTCTAGCCAAACTAAATTTTACTCACAACTTCAAGTCAGAATAAATTTCTTTAAAAGTTTACGTTTTTTCTGGATTATTTAACATCTAAAATATTGTTTATATGATAACTTGTATATAACATATTTGCAGAAAAAGGCCCATATTTTCCCATCCTCTCAAAATATGAAAAAATAGCGCAAGTATTGATCTGCCGTCTGCTCTTCTACTGAAAATACAGAGTAAATAAAGCTGAGTATTACAATTAGAAACACCAGTTATTTCCAGTCTTTCTAAATATGTCTTTTATTTTCCTCTGAACTCTAAAAATGAACAATCCCTAAAACCCAGTGGATCATCAAAACATACTAAACATATTAATGCATTAATGAATAAAATTTTGATGGCTACTTATAAAACAGTATAAACACTCCCACTTACTCATTTTTAAATAATTATTAAGGGGTCAGAGAAATAACACAGTGGAAAGAGCTTTTTCTGAGAAAGTCCAGATTGTGATTCCTGCCACCATATGGTCCCTTGAGCACTTTGGGAACAGCTCTTCAGCACATAGAAAGAAATAGCACTCCCAAACTATCAGATGAGGTCCTTAAAACTCCCCAAAAGAGAAAGAGAAGAATTGTTAAAGCACATATGGATTTCTGAATTATCTGGAGTAGTAGAATAAATCTCTTGTGGCATGCAGCTTCGAAATAAAAACCATGATATCAAGTGTGAAAATTAATAAAGAAAATTTTAAATAGCATATGTGCCATAAAGACATATAATAAGGAGCTCTGGGTCTCCACTGACCTTCATGTAAAAAGATTCCTAAGACTATATACTTTCAGGGATCATTTCTATAGTATGTAAAAAGATTCCCTACTTGCCCAGAAACAAATCTAGCCAATAGAAATGCTTCAATTCAATCAATGGAAGCTATTACCTAAATTCTTACTTCCTCACAAGGAGCATTCATTTTTCTCTTACCTGCTTGTTCCACCCTGCTTTCTTATATGTTTTCTATTCTCTATGCCCTATTGAAATTTCTTTTAACTTGCCAAGTTAAATGTTGCCAGATTAAAAATAATTTAATGAATCTAATTAAATATTAAACATTTACTTGTAAATTATTCTAAGAAAAGTGTATCCTTAATCTCATATCAACTCAGGACTAAAGATCTAAATGCACATATATATGTACTCTAGTTCTTATATGGCCATTTTCAAATTGCTAAATAAATTATGTATTCACAGAATTTCTTTCCATTGATATGAGATGAAATTTTGAATTATCTGAAGATAAGATGTTTCAATTTATAGTTAAATTATCAATGAGACCTTAGTTGCAATGAAACAGATAAAATATAGTCTCGTCTTGCAAAAATTCAAGCTTTCTGTATTATAAAGTTGCTAGCACAGAGTGGATATATTGTCATATGCTGTGTATATGCTGTGACTATTTATTAATTGAATTTCTGGGTGTGTCAAGAATTTTATAAAACTATGTGTGCATGTATGTATGTATATATACTAGGTTGATGTTTTATAGAAATATTAGAAGCATGTTGAGCCTTAATATTAAATAAATAATATTGATGTTTCTTTTAACTAGTAGAAAACAAATCTGATAGTGACATATCAGACTATGCTTGTTCCAGTAGAGTCTCCTCTAAATTAAATTTCTAATTGCATCAATTCCCTTTTATATTATGAATTTTGTCTCTCTTCACTATTCAGAATCAATATAATGCTACAGTTTAGAATTAAAAATGAGCATCATTTATCTTGCCCAAAGTATGTAAAATATTATAAACTAAGATTATATCAGTTCCCCTCTCAAAATTTAGTCTCAGCTTTGGTTGTGATAGAAAATCAACTAAAATAAGTTTAAGCTTAAAAATGTATTATGTGAGGATTTAAAAGCATAAAGTAAAAGATATTGAAAAAGATTTTTACAGAGGACAATAACAGAAATTAAACATATTTTAATTGACACACAAGTTTGAGAGAAATATAGTAACAATGCTAGTTACTTTCAAGATTTAGTCCTTTAAGAAGTCTTATATCCAGAAATATTAGAATTGAAAATACTGTAACTGCATACTTCAACAACAGAATCTAAGCCTTTTAAGACTTGTTCATAGTTCCAAGGGGGTGGGGGATGCATATTTTGGTTGAACCAGTCTTTATCGGGTGATGCCAGGAATAGTTGGCTGTGGATTATTTATTTCAGATCTATCCAGTATATATTTTGTGTCTTTATTATTATTTTCAGAGAGTAGAGGGTAGACGTTCATCCTAGTGGAACCTAACACACACAGTCATGTCACCAATATATCTTAAAATCAAGGACAATTTAAATTACCAATTGTTTTGCATTTATAGATCCATGTAACTCCCATCCATTCTATGTATCTGTACAGGTAGCATTTTGAGATTAACCTACAAATTGTTGCATTTATTGCTATTACACTTGACTTATTAGAGATGATTTATCTCTTTAGCTATTATTCATGTTTATCTTTTCTAGGGTCTGGTCAAGAAATGGCAGTTCTCCAAGTAATGGTCAAAAAATAGCAATTTAATATTTAAAAGGTGGCAAAGCCTATGCCTGGCACGTGAGCAACCAGAGTCTGATTATCTGTATTATATGCCCACCTAATCTTGCCATGTGTTGCCATAGGA
>PVKC010003062.1:18063-40617 GCA_004027635.1 Crocidura indochinensis | reverse complement strand
ATTCTCTCTTTTCTCCTCTCATTGTCTATCTGCATTTGTCTGTCTCTCCCCTTTTTCTCCTCTTTCCTCTTTTCTGTCCTCACTCTCTTCTCTCCATCTCTCTCTCCTCTCTTTCCACAACCCCCCACCCCCGTACTCTTTCCTTTGCAGCCCCCAGATAGCCTATCCACCATTAATAGTAAGCCCTAAAGGAGGATGAAATTAAATCTAAATAGTGCTCTCCCCTTTTACTCCTATTCCAGCATAGATCATAGCAAGTAATTAACCTTTGTTATTCCATCAAATCCAGAATGCAAACCTACATGTTAATTTACTTAAGTCAGATCCAGTCATAAATCCTCTCTGATAGCAGCTAAACTAAATGAAGACCCTGGATGTTGTTCAGTTCTTTGGATTGCTAACATCTTCTTCTTAAATAATGGTACTTGACTTTTTCAGGCACAGACCATGTTTTGTATTGGTCTTGACAGCCACTATAAAGTACTCCCCCAAGTGTCAGTAACAAAGATGATTTGTATGTGGCTTGCAGTCTTCCAGTGTTCTAATAGCTTTCTCATTCCAACCCAGAAACATAGAACACAGGGCAGCTGGTTAAAGCTGATACAAGCATTTCTTCTCTCAGCAGGCTATTCTTGCATAACCATTTATTTTGCCGAGTTTTAAAGAGCCTGAAGGATTTAATTATGTACATAGACAACCCTTATAAACTCTATTCTAAGGTTTTTATTGACTTTTGTGCTGGGCAGCTCTTAGGCATTTCAATTAAGTGTTTTTATAAGAAAAACTACATTATTGTTAAAAAAATAATTATTTATAAGATACTTCCAAACAGTTTTCTCCCTCTTGATTGCATAAACTCAATTTAATTGGGGGAAAATATCCAGGTTAATTCCAGGTTTTGTTTCCCCACTTTGCAAAACTAAGGGTTGTGAATCCTACACAAGTTTGCGAAAACGTACCTGCCAATATTCATGAAGGAACAAGGGTAGAGAAATGAGGACAAGATTGCTCTGCAACATGCTCTGGAAAGTCATACAGCTACCTGTTAGTGGGGAGTTTACTTAAACACATAGGATAAAAACCTAAATGCGAAATTTTACATGTTCCACTTAACAAGTGCAGAATAATAAATTACCAAATTCATTTGGAACACCCGCATGACAGGTCTAACTCTCAAAAGTCTCCAGGAGACCCCAAAGCCGCCTTTGTCTGCCTTCTTCAATTGCAGAACTCAAGTATTTACAAGGCTTCTGCAAACCTGCCTTCATTATGATGTGGGATATTTCAGGCCCAGCAGGTGGCCAACAGGAGACCAGACCTGCCCATGAAATATGTAATACTTTTTCATATACTTTAACCAGAAATGTGCCCTTCCACAATTCTCCTAACTGTTCTAATTTCCCTTTCTCCTCTTAATCTCCTCAGAAAGTCATGAGCTTGCATTAAAATCTCCCTAAAACATTTCACCCACAGGCAATGTAATTCTGAAACAAGCGACCAACATTTCACAGCTCTGGAGTAATAGATTAATTTGAACCTAATGTTGCCTTCGTTTACTGCTCCAAATGTTCTGGTGTAGACATAGCCCCAAGGCATGGTGCTGTGGCATGCACAACTTTGGGAGCCGGAGCTACAGTTGGCTTAACATCTGTGCATCACATTTGCCATGTGCCTCATTATCCTGCACCCCACTGTGCCTACCTGTCCCCCTCAGCTTCTCAGCCACAGGCGATACAACTTTTTCTCCCTCCAACTAAGAATCTTTGTTCTCCTTCTCACTTACTAAAATGTTTAAAGACCTATGCACCCAAGCAGTGGGGATTCTGTCTATTTGAATAGCCAAGACCCCTGAGATTCCTAATTATTCATTAGGAAAAGGAAAATCACAACATACGTTTCTGTCATGCCACTGTATAAATGATGCCATTCGCAGAACTGACTGGTCTGTGATTTCAAGTAGGATAAAGCATAGTGATGTTGGTGTTGAGTATAACAAAATTGGTCAGTTTAAATTATCTATAGCAAAAAGAGTAACTTCCAAGTCTACAAGTCTAGAATTAATATGAAGTGCCATATTAATTTTGTGATTAACAAAACCACAGAAAGAAAAGATGGTATATCAAAAATAAAAACTAATGTCTTTAACCATTTTAAAAAGTTAGTATTTCAAGGTGTATCGCCACCAATAGTTTACATATACGTATATACATATGTATATATATATATATATATTTATTTAATCTTGCCAGGACCATTCTCTAAAAGCAAAGCTTTAAAAAAATACCATACTGCCAGATGCAACAGTTGCTTAAATTTTACTCCTCCTTAAATCAAAGAATCCTATGATTTTTTAAATGTATTTTCAATTGGAAGTGTTTGGGGAGCTCATTTAAGAACAGGTAGAATGAATATATAATGCTGCCCAAATAATTTAAAATATGCAAAAGTAACTCAAATATTTTATTCCTATAATGTATATGCACGAATAATAATTACATCAATATTGAAATAGACTTAAAGTAGTAGACTAACCACACTGATTTTGAGTTAAAAAAATACCTCCTGCCGTTGTCATAAGATAGAAGAACAAGTCAAACCATAAAAGCTAACATCAAAGAAACCAAAGCTATGATAAAAAAAACATTTTAAAACATTATCTACATATTATACAGTTTTAGCCAGCAGTCAACTCAAAGGGAAGAAGCTGGTTTAGTGCCCTCCCCTTTTTACTGGTATGGGAAGTTAACTTGCTGTATAGGATTTTAGTTAGCAAAATAATAACTTGCATGGAACTAATAACTTTCAAAGTAAATAAGATTCCAAGAAATTCTACAACCCATCATTCAAAATATTTGTCCATAGAAGGGAACAAAATTGAGAGATCTTGGGAGAAAAATTTAATGACATTCCCAAGTATAAATACGCTTTGCTCTTATAAGTTGTATTGGCTTTCCACACTTCTTCACATATGCCTCAAAATCTACATTGTACAGAACATCGAGTCACACATTTCATTATATGCTTGAATTAATTTATACAACAGAATTTGTTACCTTTACAATAAAAAAGTCATTATTCATTACTGAGCAGACAGATGGAACATGTTCAATATTAGACATCAATAAAAATAAAGGGGAAAACTTAGAATCCATGTGGCATAGCCTTCTCCATCTGCTAGTTCCCTGTTTGTCTGCCAAGGCTTTTTTCCCATATAAAAGTGAACATTCTTCTTTGGAGTTTATGGGACATTCTTGGGTATTGACCTTGAACATGATTTTACAATAATAAGCTACCATGTAATTAACTATAATATTTACAAAGGTAATTTATATCTAAGACTACATTTTGGTCTTCAGTGAAAAAATATCATCATGAGTACTACTGCTGTTTAACTAAATATATAAAAATACAAGTTTTTCTCCCAGAAATTATGAATATAAAGGAACAAATGTTTTCATTTGCTAGAAGAACACATTTAGGCTGAAAAAATATAAAATTGGGCCTTGAGCCATTTTGCATTTTCAGATGATGCCTGATGCTTGATCAACAGGTATCTCCCAATACACAGCTGTAACTGATCACTTTACCAAGACCCAGCAACACATTTTCTTCTTTGAAATATGCTAAATGTTTCATAAATCACAAAAGTTAAGTAAGTTTTAATAACAGGTATAGTTAATTTATACTTTTCACTTGTTTTCCCTTTTTTCAGGTATGTTCCTTTTATTTAAAATTAAATTATTTAATTCTAAGTATATGGATAGAGTTCATAGTTTATTAGTGTGCAAGGTCTAGGTTGATATTAGGAAAGCATAATTTCTGTCAATAACCTATTTTTTAATAGAGAGAATACATACAGATGATCCTGGTTTGATCCCTAGATTACAGGTGGTCACCTGAGCACCACCAGGAGTAAACCCTGTGCACTGCCAGTATGCTTCCCAAACTAAACCAAATCAGAAGTGCAGGGATGAAAAAGTGATCAACTTGATTCTTATTTTACAAAGTATTTTAAATTTAGCACAGTAACGTGTTTCAATTTTCCTCCTTACAATAATCTTATTAAATTATAATAATTCAAACTATAAATATTTATAAACATTTATTACCGGGGGCCAGGCGGTGGCACTGGAGGTAAGGTGCCTGCTTGCCTTGCCTGCGCTAGCCTAGGACGGACCACGGTTCCATCCCCCGGTTCCCCATATGGTCCCCCAAGCCAGGAGTGACCTCTGAGCACATAGCCAGGAGTAACCCCTGAGCATCACTGGGTGTGGCCCAAAAACAAAACAAAACAAAACAAAGCAAAAAAACATTTATTACATATGTAACCCACAACTCCAAATATGTGAACTAAATGTGATAAGAATTTTCTTTTTTCTTTTTTTGGTTTTTGGTTTTGGGGCCACATCCAGCAGCAATGAGGGTGTGAGAGCACTGAGACTCTGCACTCAGAAATCACTCTTGGCAGGCTTGGGAACTTTATGGGATGACTGGAATTGAACTCCCATCTGTCACATCTGTGCAAAACAAATGCCCTACTGCCGTGCTATCTCTCTGGCCTCAGGAATTTTCTATGGCACTTTGACACATAAGGTTTTTTTTTTAATTAAAACCCTATACCATATATGTAAAATGAAATGTTGGACACTAGAACTGTGGAAATACAAACATACTCTTCTCTAAATTGTTTTACTAAAGGTGTAGTAAAATTTAATTAAACTGGATCTTGGGTCAATATAAAACCAACAAGGTGACTTTTGCCAGTTTTCTACCTCACAGCTCAATTTCCTCTCCTCAAAAATAAGAATTAGAGTTATATCTAGGTCATAGAATAATAGTAAAGGTTAAAGAAGGTAATTTAATTACAATTACAGGATTTGGTACTGGAAAGATGGTGCAAAGGTTAAGCTACCTATCAAGCAGCTGTGATTACTATGCTGGTTCCAATGTAGGTACCACATATGGACCCTAAAATGATGAGGTGTGGCTCCTGGACAGAAAACCAATAGAGGCCCTCTAATTACACTGTCAGATATTCCTACATTCCCTTAAGTGTTTAGTACTATACTTGGCACAGTGTGAAAACAATATGTTACCCATAATTATTTCATTAGATATATATGTGTTCAGAATTTAAGCAAACTTTAAATCACATGCATCAATTGATTTACATTAGAATAATCTGTAAAAACTACCCAAACCAATTGATCATACTCTATGGGAATAATTATAATATGTAACCAGTAGTGAGACATTTAATGAAAATGTTATAAGACAGCAGATTGGTGACCTTTAAAGGATCTGGTTTGGATAATTCATCATATCCTCCTGCATAATGAATATGTACAATTATTAAGCAAAATAAAAAACTGATATATATTTATTTTTGCATTGCATAAATTCCTAGTCTTAGATATGTCTCTACATATTACATATCTAAGTATTTCAATGCATTCTTATGGAATCCCTTTTTGTCTTCTATTTGAAATATCACCATTTATCTCTTCTTTTTTTTGAGGGGGGGGGTCACACCCGGCAGTGCTCAGGGGTTACTCCTGGCTCCATGCTCAGAAATTGCTCCTGGCAGGCACGGGGGACCATATGGGGCACCGGGATTCGGTGCATGAAAGGCAAACGCCTTACCTCCATGCTATCTCCCGGGCCCCTATTTATCTCTTCTTAAAGTGCTATGATAGATTGAAATGTGAACTTACAAAATTCAGATGTTGAGGGTTTATTTCTCCCAATATCAGAAATGTGCTTATATTTGGAGAGAGATCTTTGAATGTAATTAAAGTGAGGCCACCATGATAATACCTAATCCATTGTGACAGGTGTTCTCAGGAGAAGAATTTGAGTATACAAGCTGAGATGTATGAACAAAGAGCAAAGATCTCTTGACTACTCGTAGAGAAGGTCCCCATCAGTAAGGCTAAAAAGAGAGATCTGGAAGAAATCAGACATATCAATACCTTAATCTTGGACTTTGAGCCTTCAATAAGAGAATACATGTTTGCTACTTCACATTTGTACTTTGCTATATTCACATATGAGATTCTGTGATTGTAGCACTAGCAAATTGAGCTGACTATACTCATTTTCATTGAGTTATGTTTCCGTTGAACAGTTTTGTTCAATCATTCCATTGAACAATAGATCTTTGAAATGCTACAAACAATTCAATTAACATAGTCCACAAATGTTCTGAGCTTAAGGTCTGCAACAGTTTCCTGGCTACTTGCCCAAGTGAGAGAGGGATGGTCACTCTCTCACCTATCTCTATTATTTTTACCCTAAACACTATTAAGCCATTGCTGAGAGATGAAAACTTGGTCTGCTATAGTAACCAGCTTAGAAAAAAAACTTTGATCCTTAAATACTCGCTTTTAAATAAAGTTATGTGATCATAAAATATGAAAGAGTCTGGACTGCATTGATATGGAATTATGGAATTGTTGATAAGCAATAAAATTTTAGGCACCGGGGTTCAGAACTTAGTTCAAAGCCAAGCAGAGCCCTAGGATGCCACTGCACTATTATGGGCATTTTATATCACTCATTCATGGCGCAAAAAAACAGAAGGTGGCCCCAAGGGATTAAAGGTAATGAAACAGGAATTAAGGTGAGCCAACCAATTTAAGTTTCACTCTCTTTCCTTCTATAATTGAATGGAACCAAGGTTACAGCATGAATCAAATTTGTTTTTAAAATACAATAAAACAGTGTGAGCAGACATCTCATTTTTATTGATGCTTGCATTCTGCATATGATTAAGCACAAACTTGCAAAGAATTAACCACTGCAGCAACCCAGTGTATCTGTTATCAAAGTTGTGGGAGCCAGGAGTATTCGGAGGGAAATCGTGAAGGGTGACCTGAAGCCCCCTCCCTTGGGTCAGTGCATGCTGGGACGGGAAATGAGCTACAGAGCAGACAATTTTCAGCTTCAGTGGTTTTACTTTCTTTACCAGGCCTCACGAAAACACACTGACAAAACAAAGGACACAAAATTAATGACCCATGCATTCTGTCAATTGACTCTTAGTACCAGTGGCCAGTTCACCTTAATTTTTTTATTCACATTGAACATGTAGCCCAAGGCATTGGCTAAGGTTCACTTAAGAATTCTTCAAAGGCATCACTTGGTTTTCATTAATTTGTTAACTGTAACTTCTCCTTTCTGCTCAGAAACTCAAGAACCAAGGCCTTTATGCAAAAAATGAAAGAACAAAAGGCAAAGGACAAACCATTGTTTTGCCTTGGGAGCAATCATTCCTCATTCACAAACATTGGAGTAAATTATCCCTTCAAATTCTTCTAACACTTAAAACTTTAAAATATTTAAACCTTTGCAATTTTCTCAGAAATCCTGGTGTCAACTTTTAGCTCTGTACAGGGATAAGAAACATTGTCACATATTATTCCCCTAAGTAATTATTTCCTAATTATTCCATAGTCTTCCACCAAGTTTTTAAAATAAGATGCTTTTTAATATGCATGAAATATAATTAACTAAATAAATGTAAGAGTTGAGAAAAAATAAGAAATTTGAAAAAAATGTCTAAATGGAACAATGTATTAGTACAAAAAAAATCACACAATCTTTGAGATGATAGTTACACTTTTAATTGAACTTTTCTTTCCCTTACTAGGCCAAGATGGAAACTTTGATATAAGAGCAAATCCGTGTATTTGATCCAATGTTCCAAAGAAGTTCCATCCCTGTGAATATCATTTTTTTCCTAAAATTACTAAAAATTGAATAGCTTTCCAAGAATACATTGTTAGTGAGTGCTGAGGCACCAATGACAGGGTCTGAATCTTGTTTATCAAATTTAAAAAAAGAGAATATAAGATGAGGCAACTACTACATTCAAGTCCTACAGGAAATTTCAACATTTTTCTTCATAAAAAGCCAATATGAAGACAGTTCTAAGTGTAAAGGAGTCTACCATGAGGGCATTTGGTAGTTTTTATCAAAGGAAATAGATCCCAAGAAGCAAATGTACTATTCCTTTCTATAAACTTTTCAGACAGTTATAAAATATGATAGCAATGCTTGGTTGATACAGCTTCAAGTTAGCTACATTTGTCAGCATTTCCATTACAAACCCCTGGTTTTCAAGGTTTTATAATTCAGCTGTGAAAAGTTGCTTTAGAAAGAAAGTTGGCAAGGTTGTTTTAGCCAGAGAGTTTATCAAATTGAACAAATCTTTGTTTAGCTATCTCTCAGTCTGCGAGCCAAAGTCTACTCCCAGTAAGACATGCCAAACTTCCAATGACTTCAATGCCAGAGAGAAGTTTTTTCTTTCTCTTTCACTCCACAAGAGCTTCTCTCATTCTTGTTTCAGAAGCCGCCAGGACCCAGCTCATATCCTGTATAACCCAGTGGGAGAGGAGCCACATCATATGTAACCTTGTAGAACATATGAATTGAATCTTGGCCAAGTTTCTCCAGGAAGAAATGTGGACAGCAGTAGAGAGGGCTCGAATCTTGTAAATAGTGTGCAATTATAATGTAGGCGCATCATATTATCTATTGCAAAGTAAAACATGCTCATTTATTTAAAGTCTTATTGACTTCAGGATTGCAAATATTTTTCTGTGGAGTTCTATTTGCTTAAAATATCCATTTATCCCAGGATAGAAGCAATAGTACATTGACTAATGCATTTTTCTTTGCATGTAACTCAACCCAGGTATGATACTGGCACTACATCCCTGAGGACCACCAGGAAAGATACGGAAACCAAGAACCAGGAGTAACCCCTGAGCACGTTGGTGTGTGATCCCAAAACCATTTTTTTAATGAATGTTGCACACTTTGCTGCAACATAAATAGAACAGGAGTGTATCATGTTGAATGAAATCAGTCAAATAGGAAGGAACAGACTCAGAATTATTTCTCTTATATCTGGAATATAAAGAAACTTTGTAGGTGAATATCAAAGACCTAATGGCAACAGAAACAAGAGCAAAACAACCAATTTTCAGTAGGAAACTTTTCACTGGGGATGGGTAAATAGGTGTGTGCATAATAAGTTAAAAGAAGGAAACACAGAACAATTAGGAAGGAGAAAAGTGTCTGGCAGCCACAGAGGAAGGCAGTATGATGGGAGGAAAACTGACATTGGTGAGGAAAGGGACATTGGTAGAGAGAAGTGGTTACTGATGAAGGGATAGATGGGTGTGAAAGCAATGTATTCCTGAAACTCAATCATAACTATCTTTATGACCTTATAATTCATGGCGATTCAATTTAATAAAAGAATATGACTTTGCTATAACATTGTCTTTGAAGAAAATGAGAAGGCAATAGATAACTTAAAAGGCGTAGCATTTATTATATGCCCTTTACATACTCTTAAGAAATGTTTATTTTATTGAGGATGTGATTTTGTTAATCTACATAATTCTGCAATATATTAAAAGTTGGTGCAGGGCAGCTTTTAGAAAATAAACTGTGAAATTATATCTTTATATTTATAAAATGAATTTCAGGCAAAAAATATGACTCAGTGCATTGTCATGCACTGTGTTAGCACCCTCATCCCCCAAAATAAAAATAAAACTTAAGTCATAGCTTTGTACAAAATAGTATAATAGTTAATTTTAAGACTCTATTAAAACATTATATAAAATATTTACCCACACACGTGGCAAATAATTTTAATTTACAGTTAGATACTTACGAACATTGATGACTGTAAGAATATAAATAGATTAGTCATTCTTCACAGAATGACTTAACTTTGAGAGAACAGGTAGGCCATAATATACCATAATATATCATCTAAATGCTTTAAAGAGGAGAGGAACAAAAAAGGTATTTTTTTTATCAGAAAAGTACATATGGGATATTCCCAGTTGCACATAATAATATGCATAAAATCATATAATAAAATAAATATAACAATATAAATACATAAATTCACTGATATATATCATTTATAATTATAAAATCGAAGGTATTATTTTCTTTTAGGTTTAGAGACCACATCAGGTAGCCCTGAGGATGTGAAGCTAGGAATAAAATCAGGGTTGGCTTCATGCAAGGCAGTGCCTTAAGCCCATACTAAGTCCCATAACCAATATTCAGTTTGTAAGTGATTTTTATATTTAAATT
The DNA here is from genome assembly GCA_004027635.1 of Crocidura indochinensis. NCBI lineage: Eukaryota > Metazoa > Chordata > Mammalia > Eulipotyphla > Soricidae > Crocidura > Crocidura indochinensis. The sequence goes on along the minus strand of PVKC010003062.1, from coordinate 30,492 downwards.
AGAAGTCATTGCATTATTTGTACAGTAATATCTCAAATTAATTTCACCTTTAATAAAAATATTCACTTAAAAATTGGGAACTACAAATATACATAATCAAGGGAGCTGATCTACACAGTTCCTAGAAGATACCACATGGCAAAGATGTCATGTTAGAAAATCCAGATTAAAAACTTTCATCAATTGCAGGGTAGCAGATGGCTAAAGCCAGATATGGTTTGGATTTGTACAATGTCTTAATCTATCCTCAAATTTTGGATTTGGCCAAACCAAAACCACATTTTGCCAAGTACATTTTTCCTTAATTTTGAAGACCATGTGCATTTTCAGTGAAGTTTAATCCATATGTTTCTTATTTTTTTGCACTTAACTCATCAAATATTTTTCTGTAAGAGCCATTTGACATTCAAAAACCTTTTGAGCCTTTATTTCTAACTAGAAGATTTTTTCTGGCAATTTTACTAAAGGTTTTGGGCATGTCCCTCCCAAAACAGGAAGTTTCATTTTGCCAGGCATAAGTGAATGTGAACAAGAACACAATATGTTAATGCTAGCACCAAAAGGTTTGAATTTGGTTAGAAAGAGTAACTTCATAAAAGCATCCAATTCTTTAATAGTGTGGTCTTTCTAAATCTGTCTGCACCTAGATCATGATTGACATAATTTTAATTTAAAATAATGAGTTTTACCATAGCTGAGCAATGGGCTGTATAACTATATCTGGGCAAGAGACTCTTAAGAATGTCACACACACACACACACACACACACACACACACACACACGTGTGTGCCTTTTGTTGGAGGGGAGCCACACCCAGTGTCGCTCAGACACTACTTCAGACTACTTCTGACTCTGCACTCAGAAATCATCCCTGGCAAGCGTGGGGGACCATATGGGTACCTGGGAAGCAAACCCAGGTCCACCACTTGCAAGACAAACGCTCTATCACTGTACTATCACTTCAGTCCCTAATGTGCCTTTTTTTATTGTAAAAATAAACACACTAGATTTATTTGTTAAATCAGCAAATGCTGTTTCTTATCTCCTTGTATTTTCAGATTTCATTTTAAAGCTATTTAGAGCATATTTCAGATAAAATTATGTAAATACAAATTATGACACCTAAACTTACATATTTATGAGTCGTGAATTTATTATACTATGTATGTGTTTATAAAATTTTATAACTTGGGCAGTACACTGATATATATCTCATGTTATTTTCTACACTTAGCCATCTGCATAAAAATATTCCCAAAACCCAGAACAATGACTATTTCTTAATTAACACATCTTAATGCAAACATACAAAGTCATCATCAGATCATTTAGAAAAGAACTCTAATAAAGAATTAATCAAAACCTATCCTGATTACCTTTAAGCTTCTTTGTACCCTAACAATATGCAACATAGTGAGACTCATGGTAGGCACCTACTACACTCTTCCTAGATGAAATTGAATTGAATCCATTCGAGTAGAGAGTAAATACTATTGTGATAGGCAAAGAGAATAAATAAAGCCATAATTCCTATAAGTGTGTAATGATTTTTATAAAAACTGTATTAGTTTTCCTCATAACTATTGTGTGATGCCATGTTTTAAGCAATTAAAATTCTTTTCTGTATTTCCATAGTCATGAGACTAAAACTGTTATAGCACTCAGCATGTTACTTTGCCAAATAAAAGAATATTTTTTGTTGTTTGATTTGGGGCAAACCCAGCAATGCTCAGGGATTACTCCTGACTGCACTCAGGTATTAGTCCTAGCAGGGCTTTGGGAAATATATGGAGTGCTGGGGAACCTAGATTGGCTGTGGGTAAGGCAAGTGTCCTACCCAATATAGGACCTGAAATTGAAAATCTTGGAGTAAACATCTGTACAAATAGAAACGTTCACTGATAAACAAAGCAATGGCTGGAATATATGGTGTAAGGAAACACTTAGCTTATTTGAAATGCCTCCCCATGAATGCAGTATTGGTGAACCTTGTCTCTAAGTCTAAGAACTGAGTTCGTCTTTGCTACAGTCTCATATGCTGAGATTCTCAAGGTAAGATATAATATTAGCTTAAGAGTATCTCCTATTTAATTCAATAGGTATATATTCATAATCAATAAACATTAGTGGTGGCCTATGTTATTTCAAGAAACTTTCATGAAAAACAATGCAATCTCTTAAAGCTCATTTAACATTTATTCTCTGAGAAACAAATTAATTTTGTGCATTTCATTTTATCCTTGATATAAAAAACCAAATAATAATACTTTTCTGAGCTTTTATATTAAATTATTACTATTTTTAAAAAATTTTGTTCCTAATCAAAGTGATATTACTTTCAGATAACTTCTCACATAAAATATGAAGGGGAAAGACTAATACAGATATAGACTTAGATATTGAATACTAGAGATAGATATGGAGAATTATCATAATAAAAAGGAAGGGGTAGAAAATTTCTCTCAAAACAGAATGTTTTAGGGCAACAAAAATAGTTATAGTTGGGGCTGAAGCAGTGGCTTCATGTACTAACCTAGGATGGACCACAGTTCGATCCCCAGCACCCCATATGGTCCCCCAAGCCAGGAGCGATTTCTGAGCACATAGTCAGGAGTAACCCCTGAGCATCACCGGATATGGCCAAAAAGCCCCCTAAAATAGTTATAGTTATAAATAGTTGCATAACAAAATATGGTTATGGAGAAGTGATTGATGGTGTAGAGTAGAGGGCAGAATGACATATCTAAAGTGATCACAAGGTTACCTAGTCCAGTAGGGACAAAATTAAAACCTTTTCTTATAACTCATGGCTTGCATTGCATCTAGCAGATAAGAACATATTAAATATTCAAGGTATCAGGTATCTACCAAAGTAAAGGATAGAAGAAATGCAACCTATTTCAACTCCTTGATAAATCAACTCTTTCTGGTTTAACTTGGTCATACTCGCATGGATTAGCCCTGAGCACTGCCAAGTCTAGTCTAAACAAACAAACAAACAAACAAGGCAGAAAATACTATGATGTCTTGGAAGTAAGATGTTTTAGTTGATCCAAGCAATATGTTCTTTACTCAGTAAGCAGCAGATTTTTATTGGTCAAGTATATTACAATCATTTAGTGTTCACATTAAAGTCTCATGTTGTTATGGCAACCATTTTCATGTACTAACTTCTGAATTGTGGTTTAAACTCTATGAATTCCTACTTTCAGAAGACACTCAGTTGGGAAGGTCAGATCAGTTGCTGGGTGATGCTCCTTAATTTCCACATCTGCTTTAACCACTCTGCATAGCTCCATTACTAATTTTTCTCTCCAGTTTTAAAGGAATTTTGTCTTCCTAAATCAGGTCACAAGTGTACACCCTAGATAGACTTTTTATTTATGAGTGGTTTCAACTTACAGATGAGATGTATTTTGTTCTTACGTTTCTTATGTATTTGTTCTTATGCTTTCTCTTGAGATTTGACTTTATGATAAAATTTAGGTAATTTTTTAAAAATCAGGCTATGTAACCTATTTTAAGTATTTATTCTCAAGTTTTCCTCATAGTCTGTCAGAAATGTCTTCAAAAATACTTAGCTTCATCTAGTTTCAAATAAAACCAATATAAATAATGGGTAGAATTACTAACCTGCAGAGAATGTCATCCTAAATTTCCTGGTGCTGACTATGTAGCCGTAAGCATGCCTGGTATATTTACTAAACGCAGTACATACTATATAATGTTCCCTGAAAAGTCATGTAACTAATGCAATATGATAACCACTAGGGTGCTACTGTGACGTAAAAGATATTTTACAATATTATCCAATTCAAACAAGAAAAAAGTTTGAATTGAATGTCACACTGCCCTCTAAACAAATACATCGCCTGTTTTACTGAACTTAAAATTCAAGGTTGTATATAAATCATCATGAAATAAAAATAACTGTGGCATACATATTTCACCACAAAATAGGGGTTGCTCTTTGATCAATTATTCCCAGCAGTCACTTCATGAAAAAAGGGGAAAATAATCAGATTCAATAGCACCTCTTTCAAGTTGGTTCATTCCAGAGATGACACTTTTCTATTCAAGGATAGGTTGGAGGTTGAATGTTGAATTAAAGTCTTTTAATTCAGCTGGGTTGAGCAGATATATTCAGTTATCAGCATGAAGATATTCAGAAAGGGAAAATCTAAAATATAGGACATGAAAAATGGAAGCGAATAGGCCCTGATTCTCATATTCTTGACTTCATTTTTTATAATTTTATAGGAGCTGTGACCTCCCATAATCCCAATTTTAGCTGATTACCATGGAGTCACACATAACTTCTAAGATGTCAAGATGCTCAATTCATCTACTGACTTAGTCCTAGGAGAGAAAGAGCTAAAGTAGACCAAGCAGAGACAGTGTTATAGCAGCTTCAAGGAAGTTTTAGATGATTGATGTAAGGAACTTGTGATGGACACGTAAGTATTCCAACACACGCATGTGATAAAAATTTTAATTATTGTAACTTGCTACATTTTAAAAAAGAAAACATAGTTTGGATGGAAAGAAGCAAAAAGAAAGGGAAAAATAGAATGTGCAAAGTCAGAGAAATATAAATAACTTGTTGCAAATGTACCTAACCTTCAGCTAAGGCCACAATACATATTATAAACACCAAAGTGTCAAGAGCATTTTAAGAAATTGGTCATTCCTTTCCACTTTATGACTAATACTTGGGAATGGGATAAAAAAATAATAATGACCTCCAGGGAATGCTTAAGAATGAGGTAATTTGCATGTTTCTTCCAGAGAACATTAAGTGTATCCTACTTCTTTGCCAGGATAATTTTGAATTTCTGGCATCAAATTTGAAATTCTCTACCAAAGTTGATCAATCTCCTGTTACCACTCTATATTTATGTTGGTGTAATGGTTTATTCTGTGAACTCTAAACTGAGATTAGTCAGTTACTTAATCTAGGTAAGTTCTTTTTTAAGAACTCATTGAAAAAAAAATCCCTGAAATTCTAAGTAGACCAACTTTTGCACAATTTTTAGATCTTAGTTCTTCCAATTTATGCCCATGGTTCCAGCTCAACCATGGAAAGTGTCTAAAACAACTTGGCTAAATTATATTTATTTCTTTCTCCCTTCCCTTTATTCTTTTTTTTGGGGGGGGGGTGGTTTTTGAACTACACCCGGTGACACTCAGGGATTACTGCTGGCTATGCACTTAGATATTGCTCTTGGCTTTGGGGACCAGATAGGACACTGGGGGATGGAACTACTTCATCCTAGGTCAGTCATGTGCAAGACAAATGCCCTACCACTGTGCCACCACTCCAGTCCCACCTCCCCTTTATTCTTTTTTTTTTTTGGGGGGGTCACACCCGGCAGTGCTCAGGGGTTACTCCTGGATCCATGCTCAGAAATTGCTCCTGGCAGGCACGGGGGACCATATGGGGCACCGGGATTCGAACCGATAACCTTTTGCATGAAAGGCAAACATCTTACCTCCATGCTATCTCCTGGGCCCCAATTCTTAAATTACATTTCTTTTTGGCTTTTTCTCAACTATCAAATAAAATCAGTGAGCTTTGAAAGAACTTTTTAAAATTGTGTCGTCAGTTGTTTCTATTTTATTTGGAGATATAACCTAAAAATGAAATATTAATGCACATATAATATGGTGTGTTATTTCACACAAAACCTGCTACTAATGTGTAAGCAGAGGTAATGTATTAAAATAAACCAGACGGGTTTTATGAAGTTAACATCACCCTCATACCAAAAGCAGATAGATGTGCTTCAAAAAACTACAGATAAATACAAATGCAAAGTTCCTCAAGAAAAACCTATCTATTAGGATCCAACAACTCATCAGGAAAGTTTCACAATAACCAAGTAAGTTTTATTCTAGGCATGCAAGGATGGCTTAATAAATATAAATAAATAAATCAGCATAATACATAATACACCATATCAACAAAAGGAAAAATAAAAACCATCAATAGATACAGAGAAAACATTTGATAAGGTCCAACACTCATTCTTTATAAAAACTCTCAACAAGATGGGAATGAAAGGAACTTTTTTCAATATAGTCAAGGGCATTTGCTACAATCCCATGGCAAATATTATACTGAAAGGAGACAAACTAAAAGTCTTTCCTCTAAAATCTGACTGCCTCATCTCAACACTCCTACTTAACATAGTACTGGAAGTACTTACCATAGCAATTAGGCAAGAGAAAGATATTAAGGGCACCCAAATTGAAAAAAGAATTCAAGCTCTCACTGTTTACAGAAGACACAATATTATATTTAGAAACCCCTAAAGACTCTATTAAAAAGCTTCTAGAAACAATAGATTTGTATAGCAAAAATCAGGCAATAAAATTAATATGCAAAAATCAATGGCTTTCTTATTTACAAATAATAATAATAATAGAGAAGAAATGGACCTTAAAATAACACTTTCATTAATAACAGTAGCACAGAAACTCAAATACCTTGAAATCAACTTAATTAAAGAGGGGAAGGTTCTTTACAAAGAAAATGGAGACACATACTCTGTTCGTGGAGGATTAAAATAATTTAAATAGCAATACCCCCCAAAGTATTGTACAGACTTAATGCAAATCCTCTTAGGATACCCTCTTAGAAGAAGCAGCTCAAACACTCCTGAAATTCATTTGGAAAGAATAAATTCTGATGAATAACTAAAGCAAAACTTAAAAAAATGTAGATGGGAGGTATCACTTTCCCCAACTTTAAATTGTCTTACAAAGCAATGGTCAATAAAATAGCATGCTATTGTAATAAAGACAGACCCTCAAATAAATGGAATAGACTTGAGTATTCAGAGACTGTTCTTCAGACATATAATCAATTAATCTTGGATAAAGGGGCTAGAAACACAATATGGAGCAAGAAAAGCATCTTCAACAAGTGGTATTCAGACAACTGGTCAGCCACATGCAAAAAAGTAAACTTGGTCCTCCATACAATCCCAGTACAAAGATCAAATCCAAATGGATTAAAGACCTTTATATCAGACCCAGAATCATAAAAGTAAATAGAGGAATGCATAGATAAAAACACTTCATGACATTAAGACTGTAGGAAGACACATGGTCCAAACAAGTGGAAACAGAGATTAACAAATAAAACTACATTAAAGTTTTTGCACCTTAAAGGAAATAAAGGTCAGATAAGGGGCTAACATCTAAGATATACATGGTACTGACAGAACTTAACAAGAAAAAAACAGCTAACCACATGAAAAAAAATTGAGAGAATAAATGAACAGATACTTCCTTAAAGAAGAAATACAGGTGGCCAAAAGGCACATGAACAAAAATGCTCCATATCTCTATCATCAGGTAGATGCAAATCAAGACAACAACAAGGTACCCCTATGCCACAGAGACTGGCACACATCACAAAAAAAATAAATAAATAAACAATCAGTGCTGGTGGAGATGTAGGGAGAAAGAAAATCTCATTCATTGCTATGGGAAATGACATCTAGCTCAGTCTTGATGGAAAACAATGTGGAGATTCCTCAAAAAACTGGAACTTGATCTCCCATATTATCCAGAAATACCACTAGTATGATAATAATCCCCAGAGACAATAGAGATGAGGTGATGGAAAGTCCAGCACATAATATGAGCTTTACCACAAGATTGGTAAGTACAGTTAGAGAAATAACTACACCAACATCTAGAAAATGATAGTGAGTGAGAGATCTAGAATATCTGACTTGTGAATCACAGTACCTTAATAAAATAGAATGTTTAAAAATTCATGCAACATATTTTGAATACTAAATTTAAAACTTAGTTATCTGGGGGCCGGGCAGTGGCGCTGGAGATAAGGTGCCTGTGCTAACCTAGGACGACTGCGGTTTGATCCCCTGGTTCCCCATATGGTCCCCCGTGCCTGCCAGGAGCGACTTCTGAGCGAATAGCTAGGAGTAACCCCTGAGCATCACCGGGTGTGGCCCCAAAAAACCAAAAAAAAAAAAAACAAAAAAACAAAACTTAGTTATCTAAGAATAGGCAGCACACTTTATTATATTAAATTATTTTAATTTATTTCTTTACATAGATTTAAGTGATCTTGCTTTCAATCGTCACAAATTGAATTATTGAGTTATATTCTGTTAATTCCCATTTGCTACACCTTTAGGTTTTGTTGGAACAATCAAAATGAAATAAATTTCTTATATACCTACCAGGGGGCAAGCTAGGAGTCAGAGAATATTTTTTGGGGGTGGTCACACCCGGTGGCCCTCAGGTGTTATTCCTGACTCAGTGCTCAGAAGTCACTCCTGGCAGAGATGGGGGACCATATGGGATTCTGGGATTCCAACCACCTCCTGGTTAGGCTGTGTGCAAGGCAAATGCCCTACTCTATGCTATCTCTCTGGCCCCAGTCAGAGGGAATTTGGAAATAATAGTGTAGGAAAGAGGACATTAGTGGTGGGCCAGCTTTTGGATCAATGCATGCCTGAGGCAACTCTATTATAAACAATTTTGTAAGTTACGGTATCTTAATAAAAAATTAAATTTAAAATGACACAAGAGGGGGTGGAGAAATAGCACAGCGGTAGGATCTTGCTTTGCACTGCTAACCCCCGACAGACTCCTATTTGATTCCTGGAATCCCTGAGCCTATCAGGAGTGATTTCTGAGTGCAGAGCCAGAAGTAACCCCTGAGCACTGCCTGGAGTGACCCAAAGACTCCCCTACCACCACCAAAAAAAAGACACTAGATAGCGAGAATATTCATTGTGACAATTTCCCTTTTTCTGTTGTTTTGTTTTTGGACCACATCCGATGACACTCATGTGTTATTCGTGGCTATGCACTCAGAAATCGCTCCTGACTTGGGGAACCATATGGGATGCCGGGTGAACCACAGTCCTTCCTAGGTTAGCTCTTGCAAGGCAGACAACTTACCGCTCCGACTCCACATTGTGATAATTTTCAATGTAGAGAAAGTCAAACAATTACAATGTATATCTCAGACTACAATAATGTTTATGTCAAATATCTGGCAATTAACAAAGGGTAAATCCATTGCATCTCTATTCTGTTCTTATAAATCTGGTGGAAATAATCATCATGCAAACCATAGATCAAACTTTTCTGTTTCAATCTCTTCATTAAATCTTTTTGAATAATACCTTTTATGCTCTATATTTGGTACTATTGTAGCTTTTAATTTGGTATTAGGTTGCATAATTTGCCTTTTGTTTCAATGATTTAATAGGAAGTTTTCCAGCAGTACCCAAAGAAATTCAGGGCTAATCTTGGCACTCCAGTGCTGGGGATATAATTTAAAGTTTTACACATGCCAGAAATGTAGCTTGCCTTATAGCTAATACTCACCTCAGAGATTATGCCTAACAACTCAGGTACATCATTACCAATTTACTATAAATAGGGAGTGATCAGTCTGAGTGTGTCATTCAATCTCTCAGCCCAATTTCTTTTCCTTCATAATTCAAGCAACTCCACTGGTTTGTAACTAATTCAATAATTTCTCAAGTCATGTAAAAGTATATAAGTCCAACAATATCAACTATGCTCTATATTTAGGTAACAGGACCTTCATAATGTTCTCACATAACTAATTTCAATAAGCCAAGAAAATTACTTGACAAGCCATTTTAAATTTCTATTAAGATTGTTATGATCTTAGTTGCATAAAGATTTGATTGAGAGCCAAATCTTAGCCCCACAATTCATTAATTGTGGGACTTTAGTCAAGCTATTTATTCTCTTTGTAACTCAGTGACCCTCTTTGTAAATAGGTTTTGAGGGTTTAAGTAGTTAATATAAATAAATAGAAAGACAGTGGGCACAAAGCATTGATTTAAATGCTAACCATTTAGGAATAATTGAAGGTATAAAATGGTGAAAACAGTCATTTGTCTTTAGTTTAATTTTCTATGTCTATTAAAGGTTTGCCTCCTTTAATTTTCAGATAACATTCAATTGTCTTACATTTGGTCTATTAAATATTTCATTTATGTTTATTCCCAAATTAGCTAAACTTATTTGTCACATTCTAAAACTGTATTTCAAAAAGACAGTATCTGCTGACCAGAGTTCTAAAGAACACACACTGAAACTAACCAACAAATTTTATCTTTGTGATATGTTCATTTTCATTAAAAAGGCATGAGTGTGTTTTGTGCTTGCATTAGAAATAGAACTTAATCCAGACTGACGTTTCTCGTTTTCCAGTTATCCTCTGGGGAGTATGTTGGCATGCTGGCAATGATTTTTTTTTTTGGCTCTGCACTCTGGTTGCAAATGGTGTCATTGTTCTTGGTTAAATCTACACAAGAAGTAAGTCTACCCTTCTCATTTTTTGGCTTCACGCTAAAGTAGCCTTCATGGCAAAGAACCTTATGAGTTTATCAGTCTCTGTTCACTGCCCATATTTCAGCATGATCAAAGTGTGCCAGAATAGCTATGCATTAAATTTTGTTCATCCCTTTTTTAGTTTCTTCATTTGTCATGCATGATAATATAATTTGGAACAAAATCTAGATTTTTTTTTCTGTTCCTCAGTCAATAGAGGAGTTTATGAGAGAAATGCAACAGTATAAATATTTATTCTCAATTTCCTTGAAGGCAGAAGAAACTCATTTAGTTATAGCTTGTTGATGAATTGAATCATTAGATATCTTAAGATATTTAACCAAGTAACCTGTAAAATAAAAGATACTAAATGCCATAATACAATGTGAAGATTGGATGTTAATTCAGTGACTACAGGGAAAAAAATAAAATCCATTGTCAGAAATGACTTTTTCTATAAGTAGGTTATTCATCATCTTTGTGATCTTAGTAATAATTATCATATTAGATTTTTGTTTCAAGTTGTTTTTTTGAAAATAGTGTATGTACTACAGCCCAGTTTAAATTTTATAAACATGTTTGCTTTTATTATGAAGCATATTTTACACACAATGCAGCATCATAATTACTGACTTGCAATGTTTCAGACTTGAAAATATTCAGTAGTATATAAGTCTCTCATTCCCCCCCAGAAATGTAGTCACAGATTAGAATTTTTAAAACAGGTAGTATATTAGTAATTCACTGTCTATGGTTCTAACTGCTTGTTGAGCAGCATCTAGCTTCATAATTTTGTTACAAAAAAAATAAGCAGGATAGGACTGCGAAGATAGTTCAAGTGATAATACATTTTCCTAGAATGTGCAAAGCTCTGAGTTTAATTCTGGGTTCCACCCACTACATCCCACACCACATGCTCCATCTCCCAACCCTGCAGGCTGTAGTCCCTATAAAATAATGAACATGGATTGATGTATTTTCAAAAGACTGGCACAATGTTCTGTTTTTGTGAAAATACAAAGGCACACTGGATAATAATAAACTTTGCAAGTTCTCTTAGATGCTCATCAAATATTTGTGAAATTGCTACTTGTCCTAGACTCTGATCTAGATGCTTGAAATAAGGCAATCGATAAAGCTTATGGTGGAAACAGGAGCTTTTCTTTAGGAGAATTCATTCTGATTTGTAATAGAAATATTCTATATTATAAAAATTACAAACCTTTACTAAACCTGATCAGAAATTCCTGCTGACCAAATGCATTTAAAGAATTATGACAGTTATTGGTATTTGCATGGCACTGACATGGCACTGGCACATAGAGTGGTATCTGATTGCCACAAAAGACTGGGCCTGTAGGCTTAAAGTGCCTCCATCTGTACCAAACTCCTATTCTAATAGGAAAAGCTCAGCTCAGCTGCTTTTTTACCCTCCCCCCCCATTATTAAAAATTTAAATAAAATTTATGGGACATAGAATGTTCCTCAGATACAGGAACAATCTCTTTAGGTTTTCCTATATTAAACTCTCATTTCCCAGCTACACTTGTACTGAGCCACACATTGAATCTGTCAAATGGAAAGTAACGGAATGTGAAGGATTATTTCAGTCTGGACACTTAGAGTTTATATCTCTTCTCCATCACTTTTGTACCCTTTCAAAGTGCATTTATAGGTCTTATGCCTCAATGGTAGCCACACAAGAAAACCTCGTTCCTCAACTTTATTTCTGGGGAAAATCCCAATTACTAGTGCTGAACATTAATTGAGAAAGACATGTACTATTGTTTAGTTAAACCATGAGATTTGGGGATTTGTCTGTTAAGATCAATTGGCATTAGTTAGTGTGACTAATACCATTGCAGAAAAAAGATAAGATTTTCCTTTTTACCCCAAAGAGACACATCTTTTGTAAAAGATCCAGGAAGTGATATTAAAAATATACCAAGCTCGGGCCCCGGGAGATAGCATGGAGATAAGGCGTTTGCCTTTCATGCAAAAGGTCATCGGTTCGAATCCCGGTGCCCCATATGGTCCCCCGTGCCTGCCAGGAGCAATTTCTGAGCAT
>PVKC010003062.1:0-17963 GCA_004027635.1 Crocidura indochinensis | reverse complement strand
ATGCACAAATAGCTCTTTGCACACCTATGTTTATTGTAGCACTATTTATAATAGCCAGAATCTGGAAACAACCCAAATGCCCCAAGAATAGATGAGTGGCTAAAGAAATAGTGCATCCACACAATGGAATATTATGTAGTTGGTCAGAAAAATGAAGTCATAAAATTTGCTTAGGCTTGAATGGACATGGATATTATTATGTTGAGTAAAATTAGTGAGAGGGAGATGGATAGAAAGAATGATCACACTCATCTGTGGGATATAAGAAAAAAGATAGTATGATAAAAATATCCAGAAACAATAGAGATAGGGCCAGAAGGAGCAGTCCATGGTAGGAAGCTTGCTATATATAGTGGAACAGTGTAGTTAAGGTAGGAAAAAGACCACAATGATAATGATAGTTGGAACTGATACCTCTGGACAAAAATGAAGTGCTAAAATGGTATAAAGTGATGTCAAAAGGGGAAAAATGGGAGATAAATAGGGGAGAGAGGGAGGGGAGAAAAGACAGAGAGGAGAGAGAGAGAGAGAGAAAGAGAGAGAGAGAGAGAGAGAGAAATACCTGCCAAGATACAGGCAGGAGGGAAGGAAACTTGTGAAAACTGGTGCTAAATTTGCACTGGTGAATGTTGGGATACATTGTATGACTAAAACTGAACAATGAACAATTCTGTAACCTGGAATATATTTACAATCCCCCCAAAATAAAAAATTTTAAAAAATAGAGAAACAGCAACACATCATGTATAACCATCATCATATTTATAAACCTCTAGTTTGCATGGAACACAGAATATCAGAAGGGAAAATATCCTTAGAGTCAATCCAATCTAAAATGCTTATTCAATGTATACCTTACTATACATACATGAGGGTATCTGAGAGGAGTGAAATTTATTACGGGCATACAGATAATGAGGTCTGACTTCTCTTGCATCATTTTGATCCCTTTCACTATAACAGATATAACTGCCTCCAATACAATATATTTGGACCATATATTAATTTAAATTATTTTACTTTTTCAATAAATAAATTATTTAGTTAAATCACTGTGAGATATGGTTACAAAGTCACTCACGATCAAGTTTCAGTCATACCATGGAAACATCTTTCACCAATGCATATATCCTGCCACAAAAGTTCCCAGTTTCCCTCCTGTTCTCCGCTACCTACCTCTGGGGGAGACAATTTCTACTCTTTCTCTCTCCTCTCTCTCTCTTTTGCCCTATTCATTTCCTTCCTTTTTTCTTTTATACATTGTGGTTTGCAATACTGTTACTGAAGGGGTATCATGCATATTTCTTTACCTCCTTTTGGCACCGAGTTCTTGTCCAGAGTGATCATTTCCAACTATCATTGTTATAGTGGTCACTTCTCTGCCCTAACTGAATTCCTATGTTCTTTGTGGCAAGCTTCCTACTGTGGACTGATCTTCCTGGCCATCATCATTATTGTATCTGGATATTAATACCATACATTTTTTTATCTCACAAATGAGTGAAATTATTCTATTTCTCTCCCTCTGACTCATTTTGCTCACAAAATACTCTTCATACCCATCCATATATAATTACTTCTTTTACTCCTGTTTTTTAAAGTTTTCTACATAATGGGTGACTGTTTACATCTAACGCAGCTATAGACTGCTCCTCTCATCCTGACAGCAGTGTTTTTCACAGAATGTTTCTCAGACAGCTGCCAAAGAAAGATTATTCCCATGGATTCCTGCAGGGGTCTTTGATGGGGACTGTGTTCCTAGCTAACTCTTCCTTTGAATATAGTTATATTAGTCAGGAGTTAGATAGAACTAACAGGATCACTACCAATTTTTATCTGTTTAAGCTACAGTAAAAAAAATAATGTTATTAGAAAAAGCTCAATTGCTAATAGATTCACACATATAAATCAACCAAAATTTAGAGGACAAGTTTATTAATTTTACCCTACACTGTGATATATGTGAAAATAATGGCAACCTTGTTCTGTACATTCTAAATCACTTCACCACTGGCGATCTAATTGGTGAGGCTCATCCTGGCCATACAGGTCATGTTGTGGCTAATATATAGGATCCTCTTCATAGGTCTCTGTACTGATAAGATATGGCAGGCAGGCAAGACAGAATCCAGACAGAGGCTGCACATGCCATGAGTATTGACAGAGCTCCAAAGAAACACTGGTATTTTAATCAGTGCATTCACAATGTTTCTAGTTTACCACAAGAATGTGCAACTATTATCTAGTAAAAAGCATTGAAGAAAATCTAATGTTTTATACATACCTGTATTAGTGCTTCTAACTTGAATTTCTGGTATCCAACTTGACTCAACATTAATCACTGGAAAGTTCAGTTTGATAGACCTGTCATGGGTTCTTTCTGGTTAGGTATTTAGATTGAAGGAACACATAATACCAAAATATCAGAATGCTGGGAACTTTGAGGTCCTTGATCAGCCCTTAATATAATGGAATGCCAGTTATTAAGTCAACGATAAACTAATTTATTTTAAGTTAAATACTTTGGAAAATATCTAATGAAAGAATTATTGACTGATATGATCCTATCATTGGCTATATTTTTCCATGTGCACCACCAGATAGCACATAAGATTTTAATTTTTCATGATTCTTTTCCTTCACTAGGATCTATAGTACTACTGTGAAAATGGGTAAGTAGAGTCAGTATTACTGCATTCTACAGCCATTTCTCACTTAGAGATAATTAATAAATGTTAAATTACTGGGAAAGTTCCAGGTTTCTTGCTTCTTTAAAATGCCCTAGATCTCTTTCATCTATACCTATAAAGAATATATCCTCTAGACGAAGTATTTTAATTATGAATTTGCATGGTTTATCAGCATGAAGTTGAAGGGCATTTTTACTTTTTAATTCTTAGAGATAAACTAATATAAATAAAAGGAATTAAGACAATAAATAACAGTAACTAGTAAAAGACAACTCCATGGCAGACTGCGCCATAAATCTCACTACCACTATATCTCTCTCATTGTGAGTTACTAGCAAACAAATTTTCTTGGTGTTACCTTCAAATACATCTGCTAGTTATGTTAAGTGTTAATAAGCTTACTCCCTCTCAGTAGAAATTTGTAGGTTCTGTTATTGTTAGTCATAGTCCATGGGTTGCACTGTCAAGCATTTGAAAGCTATGTACTCATATAGCATACAGGCCAAAGTAAGCAATTATGATATTTATTTCTAAATATAGAAATATTTTTCTTTAGTTATAAAGGAAGCATATGTAGGTGAATTAAGCATAGATTTATGGTCAAACTTACTTCTAGGCCAAAGGGTACTGTTTCAATGAACATGGAAAACCAACATATAATTCAGAGAAAATGGTTCCTAACTTTCCTTTCTTTCACTGTTTCACCACATAAATCAACCTTCATTTCTAGATCAAACCATAGGTCAAATTTGATCTATGATTTGGTCTTTTTTTGTTGTTTGGTCGTTTGTGTTGTCAATTTGAATAAATGCTAGAAAGAATAAAAACCACAAACAGCTATCATAATTATACTTCCAAACTTTAATTACTTATTTTTAATGACAGAAAGAATAGATATTTCTGAGAATTTCCACCTTATCTTACAGCTAAGCTAATTCAAATTAATTATGAATAAACAGATATCTATAGTGGGGGAGTTCCAGAAAAACTTTCCTAGAACTAACTTATTAGTATGGGCCATGCTTCTCTTTTGTTCTTTTATTTTCTTTCTTAAACATTACATAGAGAGTAATAAAATATAAGATAGATAATATAGCAGGTAAGGCCTTTGTCTTGCATTCTGCAAAATGAGTTTTTTCTCTGGACCCCCCAAATGTTCCCTAATATAGAAAAAAGAGAAAGCCCTGAACACTGCTGCACATGGCCTCAAAAATAAACTAACAAAAAGAAAAAGTGTAAAGGATGTTTGTATTTTCCAATTCTTTGAGAACATGGAGGTGGATACCACAAGCAATAATAATATGGCAGGAAGTTGGAAGATTCCAGCATTACTATGGAAATTTAGAGGTGCTGTATCATTTAGATGATCACTTATCCTCACATTTCTTTTCTGAATTTTAAGTCACTGTTTTTGTGAAACTCAGCTACCCAGTTAAAGCAACAATGCTGAAATATTTTGGCTTTGGGTCTGGTTATTAATTTCAGTCCTTCCTTGAACTAAGTGGTCTTAGAAAAGTTTTCTATTTCATAGCCTTGGTCCTCTTCTTCACAAACTAAGTGGGTTGAACTAAAAGATCTTAAGGAAGCCCCATCCATTATAATTTGTAATCTTCATCTCTATTTTTCTAATATCCCTCTTTAAAAAATGTAAAAAAAAAAGAACAGATAATAGTTTGATAAAATTTTAAGTAAAAGAATACAAAAGACAAGAAATTACAAATCCTCAGATTCACAAACCAGCATATAAGTTTAACATATTTGAATTAAAGTCAGACAATACTTAATAAATTCTGTCCTTAGTGTGTCCTAACTCACAAAGAATTCCAAGTAGAGAAGCTAAACTAAAGCAGAAAAGTGCTGGCCTTTTCTCTTCTACTTCCACTTAAGAGAGAGACCTGATGGACTGAGAGGGTGTGTGAAAGGGAAGTGATTAGCCCTTGAGGCAGCCCTATCTGTTGGGCTCATGAAGTGTACTGCATGCTGTGTTTAGTCAGCCTGGTTCTAAGTTGAGCTCTAGATGGACAGTACTCTGCAGGATTTCGCTGGAAAGGGACTGCTCTTCTCTTTTCTCTCTTTTTTTTTTTTTGTTTTTTTTTTTTTTTTTTTTTGGTTCACACCCAGCAGCGCTCAGGGGTTACTCCTGGCTCCATGCTCAGAAATTGCTCCTGGCAGGCACGGGGGACCATATGGGGCACCGGGATTCGAACCGATGACCTTTTGCATGAAAGGCAAACACCTTACCTCCATGCTATCTCCCGGGCCCCTGCTCTTTCTTTTCTCCCTATTCCTTCCTTCTAGAGAGTAATTCTGAGGTAAAGTAAAAAAAGACAAGAGAAAAACATGCCTCCAGCTTTTCCTATTTCTGCAAAGCCCAACAATTCTATAGGGAACACGATTCTATCATTAGTTATTAGCCACCTACTGTGTAGCCATTTTGCCAAGGGATAGATGAGCTATAGACACCTTTACTCTCATAATCCGGAGATGCAGGGAAAGGTGAAGAATGCTATAATAATTTCATCTTCTGCACCTAAAAAAATTATTAGGAAAGCGTATAAACCAGAAATCACTTATTTTCTACTGGAAGAATTCTTTCCCCATTGGCCTGGTTTATGCCCACTGTAAATAAGTAGAACCATCACCCATCTCTTACACAGAGTATTTATAATCTTCCTCCTAGTAGGTAGTATAATGCTAAAAGTGTTTAAATTATATTTTTAAATCCCACTATGGCAATTATTTTACCATGGTATTCACAATATTCAAAAATTATACCTATATTTTATAGTCCATATACTAACTTTCTATATTCCTGTCTGGCAATTAAGGTTCAAGAAATCTGTCCTTGCATATAATGCCCTTTTTCACATTGAAAGAAAATCATTTGGGATGGAAAATCTTTGATATGCCTTTCATACCAACCTTGTGAGAAATGGTAGATGTCTAAATTTATGGCGACAAACAATGTTATTATCTCTCTTCCTCTAATATTTAACCAATATGAACACAGGAGGGAAAATGTTATCTGAAGTCCAACCACTTTATATACATTCTCTTGGTCTTCTTTTGACAATTCAACTAGAATTTCTCACAAGTATCTCAAACACTTGTTTGGAAAGCTTTTTCTCAAGTGGATATGCAAACAGGAGAAAGGCTATTCTTTAGCAATTCCTCCTTATAAGCCTCCAACGATGCTATCTTCTTGTACTTTAGTTAATGAAAAGATAAATATGATCTTTTCTATGCCCAGCTGTGTTTTTCTTGTACCAAGGAATTCACAAAAGGAAAAATTTAAATCATACATTTATCAGTGAACAAGCTTGCTAAAGCAAATAGATTTCAGTCTCCTGAGTTTGCTTCAATAAAAGATTAAACGTTAATAGTGCAACTTACCACACTCAACAGATTTATGAATAATCAAAGTTTGGAGAGAGGCCAGGCCGTTTAAGAACATTGCCTACCAAACAGATGCCAATAGTATGTAGACATCTTCCCTGTAGCTAAGCAGCCATATTTCCTATCACACAATTCAATGCTGACTGAATAACTGGCCTTTGCAAAACACTTCTTAAAACACACCATTTACCATACGTAAATGCTTGTTTAAGAATTACAGACCGAGAGAAAAACAAGTGGGTGGGAAGTGGGGAAGCAGTCACCAAGTTCTTACCAGTTATGAAGTGCCTGTATTTAGTCAACAGCAGAAAGGCAGGCCTGGAATTGTTAGGTTAAGGGGCTGAATCATGAAGGAGTTCTTGAAGGAATAAAGGGAATAAGTGCCTTATCATTCAGTTTTTTGAATACTTTGCATCAGCAATGATGGACCTCTCTGGGCACACAAAGCCCGTTTTTTATGTGTTTACTTTTGTGTTCTAAAGCTATTCCTCCATGGGCCAGACTGCCATTATGCCCCTGCCCTCCTCCTCTAGATTAATATATTTAGGCATGCACAGTTTGTTGACTGCTCTATCTACTCAAGGTAGCATGTTAAGTTAATGATTAAGCGAGGGTTGGAATCACCTTGGCAAGTTTCTACTTTTCAGAATAGATTGCTTATTTCTCATTCCTATATCTTTGTATCCAGCTTTATAAAGAAAAAATATCAGCTGATTTATTCCTTGTGATAGACGTCACCTATTAAAAAATCTCTTTACTAACAAATTCTGAGTACTATATGAACAAAGTGCTCCAGTTAGAATGAACTGAGCTTAGTTTACAATGAACTGAAAACGCACTGACTATGACTGAAGAAGAAAAACCATCAACATGCTTTATAGGTTTACTGTGACAGAAAAACTGGATTCCGGTTAATCTCCTGCCAAATTAGAAGAGACTTCCTACTTTTTGGCATCCTGTTCAATAAAAATCCTAGTCAAGCTCTCTGTAACAGGAATTCTTAATCTAATCTCACTTAATGCCAGGAAAAAGAAGGCCTCTTTTGCCTCTGGAATCTAAGAATATTTTGAGTAGGTTCCAAACTATTTCCCATCTTCTGACATCAAGAGTTAATTATTCTATTTCTCTTGCCTTCCTTTTGTTAAATACACTTTGGTCACCACAATTTTAGCTATATTTTACAAATATTTCATTATTTTATTGGTAGAATTTACTGAGAAATATTTTAATCTGAATGTTGCTATATGTATATTTGACATATATTTGTGCTTATTTAATTCACTACTACTGGATTTAGAGTACAGGCATCATTTTTTACCAGAATTATTTTAAAAGGAATCATTTTACTGTTAATATTCAAGCATATCTAGTAAAAATGGACCCAATAGTTACAAAACCACTAACTTAATCAGGAAAGGAAAACGGTCTATTTTAAGTACCTAATGTCATAATTTAAATATTAAGGCCAGAGAAATGGTACAGAGGTTAAGGTGGTTGCTTAGCATGTAACTGTGGCTACTATCATGATTCAAATCTTAGCACCACAAATAGTCCCGCAAAGCACTACTAGGTGTGGCCCTTGAGCACTGCTTTTTATGGCTTCTCCTCCCAAAAAATGAATAAAAAATGATATATTTCTAAAGCTTTATATATAGCAAAGGGTTCTCATCTAACTAGCTAACTACATCAAATTATTTTTATGAAAACTAGGAAAGAAGAAAAGATAGAAATAAATCATCTAAGAGAAAGAGAAATCCTAAGTACTTGAACTCCTCTCTAAATTGTGCACCTTTGTAGACAAAAGAGATTCATCACAAAAAACTTCAAGATTTCATGTTAAATATGTACATTTTAAAAGTACATACAATTATTTTAAGGCCAGAACAATAGTACAATAGATAGGGTGTTTGCTTTGCACATGGTCAACTGATGGTTGATTCACAGCACCCTACATGCCTTTCTCACAGCACCCTACATGCCCTTCAAGGTGTGCCAGGAGTATTCCTGAATGCTGAGACAGGAACCCATAAATACCACTGGGTGTGACTCAAAACCATAATTTTTTTAATATAGCCAGTGCTAATAAGTTCATTTATATGCTAGAGACTGAAAATTATGAGAGCACTTTTAGAAAGCAAAAAATAAAAATAATTTTATAACTGAGCAAAGGTGTTTACATGCTTTGTCTTGGTAATCCATTGTTGGAAATGTTCTATAAATACACAACAAACATAATAAAAAATCTATAGTTGTGAATTTATAGTTTTGTTATAATTTAGAGACAAAATTATAAATCCTGAAAGAAACCAGTAATGGGGGGAAGTAAATTATCATACATCAATAAACTAGTACCTGTAATAATATTAATAATATATAAAGCTAGTCGAAAAACATAAGCCTATATCATGGCAAAGTATTAAGCAAGAAAATTGTTGAAAATATAAGAAAGTTAACTGTACAGAGTCAGCCAAGACTTAAAGGAATAAAACTGTTTTCAAGATAAAACACTTTTATAATACTGCTTTTATGGTTTGAAAATGGTGGACAGTCGTTGAGTCCTTCTTGGCCACACTAAAGTGTGAAGTACATCTCTTTCTGGCATAATTACTTCTATATAGGCAGGACTAGATATTAATCATTTCTCCAGTGGAAATCAATCCCATACATAACACAACAATTCCAAAATGCCACTGGAGTTGAGGTTGGTTTTGTGAACACCTACCAGACTCATGCAATCCAGGCGTGAAAATAGTGCTCATATTTATTGAAGACAACTCTATCTTAAAAACATATTCTAGAATATACTGAGTTTGGGGTTCATCCCTGAACACACAAAGATTTCAAATGTTTCAATAAGGAGGCAATGAAATGTACCACCAGACTTTTTCTTTGAAAAGATAAGATTCCTAATGCCAAAACAATTGAATACTTAATAATAAAATAATTAAATAAAATAAAATAAGACAAACTACCAACCCAGCAATTTTTTATTAAGAAAGTCAAAGGTTTTAACACTTCAAAGTTAAAGCAACAATCAAAATAGACTAGTTCTGTAATTATTGTTGTTTTGGGCAACACCAGGTAGGTTCCCACAATTTGCTCCTAGTTCTGTGCTCAGGAATACACTTGGTAGGCTTAGGGGATCACATGGGATGCTGTAATGGAACCTGGAACCTGGCCTAGTTATGTGCAAAGCAAGTGCACTGCCCACTGCACAACTGCTATGGCCCCTATACTATTTTAATGTCTGTATTCTAAAAACCAAATATCTGTTGCTCTTTTAAAATGTCTCAAGGTAATATTTTTTAGTCCTGCAACAGTGCTGTAAACATTTCAAGACCAGTTAGTGTGCAACTGCCCATAAAAAAAATTAACACTACCAAGTCCATTTTTCTGTGCATAAGCTCATGCCAATGAAAACTACCCTATAGGCATAAACTTGATATTTCTGTTCACCACACATTAACCCAGAGTTCCTCAGGGTATGATGCCCAGGTGAATTCTATGATGCAGATTTCTAAAAATCTGGCTGCAAACCTGCATGACTGAATAGCCCACTTATAGCAGGCTACAACCATTGATCTTCTCTTATTTTACCCAATTTGCACTTAGTCTTGGAAGATCAACCCTTTGGCAGTAAGAATTCGCATTGCTAAACACAAAGGGAGTCCTTCCTGAGGCTGGTGAAAGTGCATTAGTTCCCAAAGTAGGACCCAGGGACTGCTGAGAGTCTGACATGATTCATGAAAAGGCAAAATGAAGAAGTGACTTCGCTGGGACTTGGGAGAGAAGAGACATAGGCTCTTGAAGGAATCGAATCACAGAACTCCTGGAGCTAAAGAAAACCTTAGCGATCACCTAAAAGTGCTCATTCAATGCATCACACAACTAGTTAGTCCTGAGGAACTCAGCCTAGCTTTCATTACCCTGCCCCCAAATATTCTGTGTTGAGATATATAGGGACAGAGAGAACCTGGCTATAGAGAAAGAAAATAGTCAATATTATCAAAAAGCACAGTGATAAGTGAAGGACGAATGTTTCATTTGTTGTAAAACTCCTAACAAGTCTTCTGATAAGGTCCTAGCATCAGTTTTCAAATCCCATTTGGATACTGAGGAGACCATCTCAGCATCTGTGGGTGGACGGCAAGTTCACTATAAAATATCAAGAAATGGGGGAAAGCAAATCATTTGTGCACCTGGCTGGCCCTTTTTGACCTTGGAAAACCTCTAGTACATTTAGTTCAACATGTACTTTCAGCAACTACTCTTTGTCTGGCAATGTAATTCCCCACACCCTAGTCCTCACATTTCTCCAATGGAGAGAAAGGGGTCACAGGGTGGGCACTGGGTGCAAAAGGTCAACTCAAACTTCCTCACATCTGGTTAAGACAAGCAGGAGGGGAAAGGAGGGGAACCGAAGAAAGTATGTCCAGAGCAGAGCAAGGCAGAACAGCAAACAGGAAGTGAAGGAGCATCCTATCCTATACTTCTTAAAACTGTTAGCACCCTGAAACATAGGAATGTAAAAATCAAATAATGAAGAGGAAAAGTGTTTCCTTCAATGGTGACAGAGTTAGCTATGGCTTCAAATGCCCACAAATTGTTTTATTAACATTTATGGAAGCATATTTTCCACAGTGCTCCACTACCCCAGATTAAGAATGCTTGATAATTCATTGCATTAATGAAAAATCAAAGGTAGACAAAATAAAGTATACAATCTTATACAACTGCCCCCACACTTACACTCAGAATCTTATCAACTTAAAAGAGGTATGCTTCACAATGTTAAAGTTATATAAGCAAGGGAAGATAGGGTGGGTGTGAGGGAAAGGAAAGACCCAAATTACCTCTGTCTTGGTGGCTGCTGTTCTCATTGCAGAGTGGAAATCATGGTGCTTCTACATAGAAATTAAGCAAACTACATCAGTGAGACATAACCAGGAAGAGAAATGAATTCAACCCCCCCACCTGCATTCATACCAAAACTAGTCAATAATTATCTAAGCGGTATCAGTTAGATTTTTTTTTGTTCATCCTGGTTGGCCTCTAAGTAAAGAGAAGTCTGTGAGTAGAGCTTGGGAACACTGCGGTTTCTCTCTATAGCACTATTATCTCAGGCGGCCTGTGTGAAGAGGGAGGTGAATATAGCCTGCAATCTGCATCTTTACTGCCGCAACATTCTACCCACTTATACAGAATCATTGCTCATCCTAATCTCAGCCCCAAAGGGCAGCAACAGGAAGTTCCCTCTTACTGGCAATTTTGTTCTGGGAAAACCTGAGAGGAAGACAGGCTTTGTCATAGCCAGATATGACATCACTGTGGAGCCAACTCAGGCAACAGGCAGGAAGGATTGTGTCACCTCACTGAGAATCTTCGAGAGTGAAGATTAGTGCCAATTTTAGAATCTACCCGATTTTCTATAAAGTTACACATTCAGTAGACATACTTTGTTTAAATATAAATTTTTCAGAACTAGAAGTTTAAGAAGTCAATCTGTAACTGCTTATAGCATGCTAAATGAACTAAGTGTATATCCCATCTTATAGCATACTGTTTTCAAATGAAAGGTTTAAAAATATTCATAACTAGTAATTTACTTATCTGTAAATTGTGAGATAGGGATCTAAATTCTCCTTTTATTTTTTTGAATAGATGTAGGGGGAAAAAACTCTCACTCAGCACTGGTAGAAATGACAACCAGGTCTGCCTTTTTTGAAACAGTATAGGCTTTCCTCAAATGACTAAAAATTAAGCTTCCATCTCACCCAGCATCTGCCACAGGGGCCCAAAGTAACTATTTTGAAAAGAGATTTTTGTCCCTATGTTCAATTCAACACTATTCATAATAACCAAGCTCTGGAAATGACCCAAGAACTCAACAACAAATGAGAAATTATGACATATATACAAAACAGAATTCTATTCAGTAATAATAAAAGATGAAAATAAGCAGTTTTCCACTAACTCTATAGAACTAGGGTGTATCTTTCTGACTGAAATCAGAAAAGAGACAGATATAACAAATATCTCTCAGATGTGAGAAATAAAGAAAGGAGCAACAGTTGGTCAAAGACAACAAAATTGAAGAGCTGGTCTACAGAGCTGAGCATACTTTTGGGGTAAGGTCAGGAAAGCTCTGATGGATGGGAGAGGTTCTCAGAATTTTGGTGGAGGGAAGCAGGCAATCTGGTGGTGGGTGTGGTGTTGGAGCAATGTATGCATGATATTATATTAATCATATTGCAAATCAAACTTCCTTAATAAAAAGAAGAAAAAAATCTACTAGCTAACAGTAGCATTGAAGTTGAACAGGAGAAAAAAGATCAATCCTAGAAGATAGGTTAGAATTTAAATTCCAGGGCAATTAAATAATGCTATATAGAGCTAAAAGGAAACTTTTCATATGGAAATACTAGAATATGGATGTTGAAAAGTTTTTAGCTTTATATAAATGCAACAAAATGATGTATGTTTTAACTGTCCATTAATAATATATAACTATTTAAATCAAAGGTAACTAAGTATCAAAAAGTTCTGTTCTTCATTTGCTATATTTACATTAAGGTGTTCAGTAGTTACATAAAAATTGTGGCTACGTTTTTGGGTAGGGCATATTATAAGACATGTTTATCACAGTAGAAAGCTCTATTGGACAGCTCAAATTCCAGAACTCATGAGCATAAATGTACACTATAAACTAAAATAAAAAGAACATGACTCCATAAAACTGGAATATTCATACCATAAAAGAACACTGTTATTGGGCAGGAGAGATAGTTTAAATGGTAGAAGACATGTCTTGCATATGCTAATCCTTGAGTTCAAAAGAGTACATTAGGTCCTTCCCACCCAGGTCCTGCAATCATCATTGCTCTGTTTAAAGTCAGTCATGCATGTATGTTAACTATATCTCCTCTATACACACACATACACCCTCACTCCCAGATCCATGCCTACCCACACACACATACCTGTATCTTTCCAGCTTCAGGGTTGGACATCTAATATATTCTCTGTGAGACTAAGCTTCTTAGTTTAAGTGTCACTCTAACTGTATTCTGAGAGGTATTTTTTTCTATATGAAGATTGAGTCAAGTAAGAATAACAGAGTTTTGTTGCTTTCTTTTCATGAGTAGGACAACAGTGCTTAGATAGTCCAGGGCAAAATGGCTAAACCAGATTAGTGGTGTAGTTCTAGAGCTCAAGATTTAGGGGACTACTACACCCTGAATTTTGGCCACCCTCACAGAACATGTCCTAAAAAAAAAAAAAACCCAGTGATGCTTGGGAGACCATGTGGAGCCAAAGCTAGACCCTCACTAGACTTACTCTAAACTGACCACCCCAAGAATAAAAAAAAAAAATTTAAAGAATAGAGTAGTAGGAGAACAGGTGAAGAGAGGGCCTACTCCTGGCAGTATTCTACCTGGTAGTGACCAATCTACCCCCAGAAATGACTGGTGGGGAGGACCTGGATACTGATACTAAGATAAGGACGTTGAAAAGCAAAAGGAAGTCAATATTAGCTGCCACTACTAAATTGTTATATTAAAAAAAATAGTATGGTAATAATACCCCAAAACAATAGAGTTGAGGACCAGGAGTATCAGTCCATGGAAGCTTGTAATAAATAGCAGGGAGAGCAGTTTGGGCAGAGAAGGGACCACTATGATAATGAAAGTTGGAAATGGTTGCTATTGTGCTGAAAGGAGGTCAAAGTGATATCCATAATACCTTTCAGTAACAAAACTGAAAATAACAGTGTCTAAAAGGAAAAAATGAGAGCGAGAGAGAGAGAGAGAGAAAAGAAAACTGTCTTCTATAGAGATAGGCACGAGGCAAGGAAATTGGAACATTAGTAGCAGGAAAAATGCACTGGTGAAGGGATGGGTTTTGGATATTGTATGACTAAAACTCAATAATGAAAAAATTGTAGCTATATATTTCACAGTGATTTAGTTAAAAGCATTTAAAAAAAACAGCTGGCACCATTCTATCTGACCTCCAGATAGATTGCTATAGAAAGTGTCATTTTTAAATCAACAATTAGACATTTTCTATCTTCGTGGACTAGATGTTCAAAGACTTTATCACTGATATTTGCTCAGGACAGAAATTATTATCCAGTTATATCATTCGGTCTGGTTTTAGAAGGTCTCCTTTCTAGAATATTTAAAGTATGCTCTATCAGGGAGCAGGAGAACTTGATAACAAACCAAGGTCATCATCTATGCTGGAACATTGATATCCTAGTACATACATATGCTCCCTTTCCAATGATATACAAGTGCAAAATTAAAATACATTGGTTTCACCTTTTCCTCTCCACCTTTATTGTCTTGCTTTGTTAATGTGTCAACATCCTAATAAGTTCAGATTGGCCACTAGTTTATAGTAGCTAGACAGTCCAGCACACTATACATTCATCATGAGTTACAGACTGAAATGTTTTGCAATGTTTACATCATAAAAATATTAAGCTTTATGTTTAATTCTAACTAGTCCAATTGTAAGAATTTAAGAGCACTGGAGTAATGATTAATAAATTACAATTCCTTTAATTCAGCATAAATGTCAAAATTAATCAATACTGGAGCTGGAGAGATATTTCAATGAATAAGGTGCTTGCCTTGATTGCAGATGATCCTAGTTTTATCTTCCACACCCAGATTTTCCCCTGAGTCTTCCAGGAGTGAACTCTGTGCTCAAAAACAGAACTAAGCCCTGAGTACAGATCAGCATGGCCTACACTGCTGCTCTAAAATAAGGAAGATTCTGGGACTAGAGAGACAATGCAGTGTGTAAACTGCCGGTATTGCATGAGGCAGACCCAGTTTCCACCCCCAGCACCACCAGGAATGAATCCTGAGTACAGAGCCAGGAATAAAGGAGCACAGCCAGGTGTGGTCAAACTAAGTAAATGAATAGGAAGAATGTAAAAATAAACAGAAAAATAAAATGAAGAAGAAAATAAATGAATGCAAATTGCTAGCAAGCATTTTAAAAGCTGTTCCTCACATCTGATTACTTGGGGGAAATAAAACAACAAAAAATAAAAGCACGGCCGGAGAGATAGCATGGAGGTGAGGCATTTGCCTTGCATGCAGAAAGTTGGTGGTTCAAATCCCAGCATCCCATATGGTCCCCTGTGCCTGCCAGGGGCGATTTCTGAGCATAGAGCCAGGAGTAACCTATGAGCGCTGCCAGGTGTGACCCAAAAACCAAAATAATAATAATAATAATAAGTAAAAACACAAGGAGATGCCGCCTCACACAAGTGAGAATAATAACGTATTTGGTGAGAAAAGTAGGAGAAAGAAATATGTCCTGGAGTCTAAGGGAAAAAAAAAACACAACAAATCCTTTGCACTTTTGGCAGGAATGCAAATTTGTGCAAATTTTAGAAAGTAGCTTGAGCTTCCAGCACAAGAAATTGAGCTACCATATACCTTATATACTTTATGATCTTGCAATCCAACTTCTTGGTAACTATCTGAAAATATTGAAACATTAACCTGTAAAGCTATGCATGCAACAATATTTATTGTGACAGGTTTTGTAATAGTTAATATATGGAAACAACTGATAAATGATTTGGTAAAGAAAATGTGACCGACTGAGGTTGTATACTTAGTACCTCATATGGTCCCCCAAGCCCAAAAGGAGGTATCTGGAGCACATAACTAGAAGCTAAGTCTTGAGCACTAAGGGTGTTGCCCCAATAAAGCAATGCAAACACCCTAAATTCTCCAACAATTAGGAAATAATCAAAGTGATAATGATTTAACAGGGTTCTCAAACTCACAGCCCCTCGGGCCTTTTCGGCCCTCCATACAACATTTTGTGGCCCTGCCCTAGAGGAATCTTTTTTTGTTTGTTTTGTTTTAGTTGTTTGGGTCACACCCCCCAAAGTTCATGGCTTACTGCTGACTTTGCACTCAAGGATAACCCCGACTTTGCCTCCTGCGGCCCCAGGTAAATTGAGTTTGAGACCCCTGATTTAAAATAATCTTTTAGTCTATATAAAGTAAGTTGATTGTAATTAAAGTGCTTAGAAAGTAGCTGGCACAGAGTGAACATTATATATAAAGTCGCGGCTATCATAAGAATCAATACATTTAGTGACACAAATCACTTAAACATACATATTATTTGAACCAATTTTGTTACCTATAAGCACCATTTATTTTCTAGGTTTTCTAAGATTCTCTATACTCCATTAGGGCTTCTGTCCTGCTTTTAGGTCATGGATATATATCCACATTATAGACTGCATGGCATTAGAGTAAGCAAAGAAAAAGGAATGTGCATTTTATCTGCCTCAAAGTTTCTCTAGTATTGAACCCTATTAGCTTCCAAGGATGATTCTTGTGTCTTGACTCCATAAGCACACAAGAGATCATACACAATCCCCCACCCCCAAAAGTGAACAAAAGATGCCAACAAAATTCAGTGAGTGATCTGTACTTTGACAGGTGTTAACTCTTCTATTTCCATATAGATGCTTTTGTCAGATAAGTCTTGATTTATAGCAAAAGAAAGGAATCGTGCTCTGTTAAGCAAAGGATCCAGGGGATGAATTTTAGTACTGTTCCATCAGAGTCTCCTGATAGGGCACAGGGCTAGTCTCTTAACCTCCATGCACCAGAGGCATTGGATGGAGTCTTTCATTATTTTTGCTTTGCCTAATGGGAACCTTTTTCTCACAATCATGCATGTCCTTTACAAATGAAGCTTCCTTTGAAGAGAAGCAAGAGATCAGATTAAGCCTTTCAATATATTTTACTTCCATTTCCTCTTGGCACACTGTTTTCTACAATGGCTAATTCTCAGAGGGGCACCAGACGTGAACTCTGCTCCCCCTACTAAATAAGACTGTGGCAAGGGAACTCATACCACAAAACATTCTTCTTGACTTCCAACCAAGGTTTCTCCCAAAGAGATGCCTTTGTACCATCTGTTCCAGCAAAATTCAAATCCATTCCATTAATCATGTCAGTCTCACACTTTACTTTCCAAATCCTGAAAAAAAATTTAATTCTCCTCCTGGTTCAAAGAATATCTGACCCAACTTACATTTCTCAGTGGAAAAGCATCACAAATACTAAATTTATAAACACAAATATAGGCACAGTCCCTGAAACAAAGCAAAAAAAAAAAAACCTTAAGAAATATTTATTGAATGAAATATGGCTTGTTTAACAAGTTCAATATATATAGATTTCCATTGTGTATCATATTTATTTTTCACCCATTTCTACATTCCTATGTATATAAGTGATCTATTATATGTTGTTCTTGTTTGCTTATTTGGGCTATACTCTGTAATACTCAGGGAATTATATAAGGTGTGGCGATTGAACTGGGGTCAACCACAGGAAAGGCATGTGCCTTACCCCCTGTACTATTTCTCTTAATCCCATTTTGCTCTTTCTTTAAAGAGTTCTTTCTTTTTTTTTTTTTTTGTTTTTTGTTTTTTGGGTCACACCCAGCAGTGCTCAGGGGTTACTCCTGGCTCCATGCTCAGAAATTGCTCCCGGCAGGCACGGGGGACCATATGGGGCACCGGGATTCGAACCGATGACCTTTTGCATGAAAGGCAAACGCCTTACCTCCATGCTATCTCCCGGGCCCTAAAGAGTTCTTTCTTCAAAGACCCTTATACCTTATGAATGCCCTGTACTATAATCAGAACTTTGTACTCACCCCAAGCAAGCTGATTTGACCCAATTATCTGGCTATATAGTTTACATATTAGATAAATTCAATTTCACAGGTCAGAATCTAATACCAAGTGCCTATAAATTGGGATGGGTGAATATTGGCTTTCAAAACTTAAATATAAATTTCAAACAAGAGTGCCAAATT
>PVKC010003061.1:0-40444 GCA_004027635.1 Crocidura indochinensis | reverse complement strand
ACTTTTTGAAGTTTATTCTATAAAAGTATGAACTGTGTTCAACAAAAGAACTTTGGATCTAACCACTATGATGTTCCTCAGAAAACATGATAAGAAAAATTAAGCAAGCATTATTTACATAGATATTGGTTACTGAACTCTATCGGGAACTGAATGCTTATTCCCTGCCTCCAGATTCATTCATTGAAGTTTTGGGCTCTATATCAAAGTTGTTCAAACTAGGAGACTTTGACAGTAATTAAGTTCAGCTCATGAAATGGGGCCCGGCAGGGGTCTCAAACTCGCGGCCCGCAGGCCGCAAATGGCCCTCTGTACAACATTTTGTGACCCTGCCCTAGAGGAATCTTTTTTGTTTTGTTTTGTTTTTTAGTTGTTTGGGTCACACCCCCCAATGTTCAAGGCTTACTACTGACTTTGCACTCAAGGATCACCCCGACTTTGCCTCCTGCGGTCCCCAGGTAAATTGAGTTTGAGACCCAAGTAGAATGGCTCTTTCTCCATCCACCAAATGAAGGTATCCTCAGAGGGAAGCTATCTGAAAGCTATGAAGACCTCATTACGAACTGAATTTGCTAGTATGTTGAGATCTTGGGAGTCTAGATTGCAAAACACAGACTACCTAGCAGTCGTACAGAAAAGTCATTCATAAAAGTATGAACTGACATAAATTGTGTTTAGTTATACATACATATCTCAGGAGATGATTATTGGATGAGGAATGTTTCATGGTCAAGATTATTGAAGATCATATCAAAAAAGTCATCTATGCTTGGTAGTGGTAGAGAATTTGCATGCAATTTTCAAGGTCTGGGGTTCACTTTCTCACACTTCAATTGGACCAAAAAAATTAGTGTTGGTATGTATTAAAATAGTACTCATTGGATTCAGCAATTAACCATTAGAATCATATTAGTAATGGTCAAGGACTCATGTGATACCAGTGAATAAGCCCAAGACATTGTGCATGCAATTCACCATGTTAGCCTGTCTAAACTGTCTCCTTGTCCCTAAATAGATTTTGCTAAATTGATTAGTGAATTTCTAGAATTTTGAGAGTTGGTTTTCTAAAGTATTTAAGCTGGTTTCTATTTAGGGCGAGGGTGTGCCATCCAGGTGAATCTTAGTTTTTTTCTGACTCTTAAATTGGGGATCATTTCTGGTAGGGTGAAGAGACCATCTAGGGTGCTGGGTAGTCAACACTGGTCAGCCATGTAGAAGGCAAGTGCCTTGTCTACTGTACTCTTTCCGTTCCTTGAAGTACCTAACTTGAAATATTCCTTTATGAGGAATATTTATTCCAGGTTGCATTTCATTGATAGCTGGCATCAAAAAAAAAAAACTGCAGTGAGAACTCAGATAAAACTCTACTGCCAATAACAGGTAGAGAATCGCCATCACAAAGTAGAATTCAGTTAACTCTCAGGTTGTCTGTAACAGTTCTGTTTGACATAAGAGGTTTGAGGCCATGAATACCCCCTTGTGATGGAGATCATTCTTTCAGCAGGGCTGGCAAAGAGCCAACAGAAAAAACTGGTGACAACTCAGAATAGCCTACAGAATCATTGGGTTTTCTTAATGGCACTAGCTGTCCTGAGGTTTGGGGAAGAAGATTTAATGGAGCTTGCTGGATCTGTTGCTAAGTAAGACTCTCTCTGGGGAAGTGACTGGTATAACAATATCAGATGTCAATGATGCAGACATTTGGCAGTTGTGATGGTGTCGTATTTACCAGAGTGCAAGTTAGGAGCCAAAAATCTAAAGGAGTGGGAGCCACTGACAGTGGATGCCTGCAGATGCCAAATGTTAAATCCATGGCGCATGAAACAGAAGCAGAGTTCAAAAGGTGAAATCCAGCATGAGATTTAGTTCCTGCTGTTAGCGATGACTTAATTTTTACAGCTGCATTTAAAAAAAAATCCCCCACATACACATTCTTTCACATGTACATGGAAAAATTCAAATCGGCCCTGGCACCATTGGGAACGAATGCTATTACTCTGCTTCCAAATCTATTGTCAGATCTCTGGTAATATCTCCAATTTGAGTCTTGCCTTTTATGTGACAAAGACTCTTAAAAGCCTGATAACTTATTTAAGGCAGATTGCATAGATAAAAAAATATAGATCATGTTTACCACAAGATAATAAAAGAAAAGGAGAGGCAGAAAATTCTTATTTGTATATGATATCTATCTTGATTATACCCCCCCCTTTGTATGTCAAACTAGATTTTCAAAGCTGGTCTTAAAATCACAATTCACAGTATAGATTTATATCGAATTAAACTGAATATAATCTAATTGACTCAAATCAAATGAAATAGATTTTCTGAGTGTTCGCTTCAGTCGAGGAAAAGCTATTTAGGGTTGATACTGAATATAAGTGAAATAGTTTTAGCTCCCAATGGAGCACATTAAACAAAGGCAAAGAAAGATTTATATTGTGGCCCAAGAAGTCCTTTCCAGGAAGAAATTGTTTCTGTTGTTAAGTCCAAAGTCAAGGCAAAAATGAGAAAAAAAATTTCAGACATGAAACAGAGATAAATGAGAAAGTAATTGGAAATAGGAATCCTGGAGAAAATCCCAGATTTCCCTTTTCAGAACAGACTTTACTCGGATTGGGGTGAGTTTATTGTAGCATAATTATGATGGTCTTGTCCCTTGCTCAGAAATAGATATTAGGGGAATAATAGATATGATTTACAAATGTAGCCATAACTTCATATTAACCAGTTATTTTCCAAACTATTAAAACAATTATGGTAAATGAAATAGAGTGGTTTGATGTTGGAAGGAGTGTCCTTATCACTATTTAAAGTTCAGAAAACTAAAATTATTAGAATACTGATTTTTATGCATATCTGTAGATAAGATACCTAAACTAAGAAAAATACTTATTTATATTAGATAAGATGCATACATTACTATTGCTTTTATTTTACTATTTAGTTTTACACTCAGGAAGGTAGATTTAGTTGTATATTGAGAACAGTTTAATTCTGTTTTCTTGCATGATATAAATAAATAAAAAAGCATGTATTCTATTGATGACAGTAAATCCATACTCATAACCAGGTCTTATTTTGTAAATTTTCTGAAAAATGTATGTATTCTAGAATCACTTAAAAATTTATCTGTCAGCAAGACACTAAATTCTTGACATTCTAAATTGTATACTGTTTTTAAGATCAGTTGCTATTGGGGCCAGAACGTTATCACAGTGGTAGGACCTTTGCCTTGCACCCAGTCAACCACAGAAGTATCCTAGTTCAATTCTCAGCATCCCCTATGGTTCCTGGAGCCTGCCAGGACAGATTCTGAGTGCAGAGACAGGAGTAACCCCTGTGCACCACCAGTTATGTCCAAAGCAGCAACAACAACAACAACATCAAAGAACAGTTGCTATTTCTCATAATGCTTACTCTATGCTAAGCATTCTTTTAAATATTTTACGTGATATCACTGGTTTATTCCTTAAAACACTCTATAACAGACTAATATTTCCATTTTAAATATGAGAAGTTGAGGCAGGAAACAGATAAAGAACTAATAAAAATCACAATAAAATAGTGAGAGATAAATTTTAGCATCAAACATTAAAAGTATTCTAGTATAATGGCAGACTTAGGCTGGACAAGGGTGGGAGGAAGTATGGGATAGAATCTGGGATCATTGGTGAAGGGAGGCTGCTTGGTGGAGGGATGGTACTGCAACATTGTTTGAAAAAAATTTAACTACAAGATAACCTTGTAAGTCACAGTGCTTTTAATAAAAAAATATCTAATAAAGTTAAAACCACGTTGTTGCTAGGTATAATTTAGCAAGAATTTGAATTTAGGTAATCTGGTTAGTAAATTAATTTTACCAACAAATTTTGTTTCCTTTGACTAGATAAATAATAGAAAAGTGAACACAAATGATTAACCCCCCAAATTACTAGTATTTATGCTGAAACACAGAAGCAACTCATAGATTGTGATCAGAACAGGGTGTCAAAACGCTCACCCAAACTCTGCCCAACAGACATACAAAAAAATGTTCCTTCTTCTCAAGGAAAGTAATTTATTTATAGGACAAATATAATGAATATAATTTACAAAATAGGTGCACATGCATCAGAAAGATAGTAAGGTGTTAAGATGCTGTGACTTGAATGTCCATACTAGTTGAATCCCGAGCACCACAAAAACCAGTTCCACCAAATAGCAACAACAAAAATAACAGGTCAAAGGAAGCCTATTAAATGCCTTCTACTTTTTACTTTTCAAAACTTCCCAGCCAACCTCAGACCAATCTAAGTTTAGGGAACAAAGTTGCAGTTCTATATAAGATTTTATTCCCGAACTCATTCTTTTTGAACTCTTAAACAGAATCCTTATATTCTGTGAACCCATTTCAAGGTGTTGTAGCATTCATTCTCAGGAGGATCCTCCCTGGATTCTCTTTTAGTTCTATCATTAGGGAATGATATTTTCTCTTGCTCTAGGAAGAATTCTGTCTCAGAACACTCCGGGGAGTTTGTGACTATATCAAACATGCCAAAGTTGTTTGGTCCAAAATGATTTGAAACTCTATGGGCACTATTTTCCTCCACTGTTTCTGTATTCAACCACTGGACAGCTCTATCAACACATTATCTACTAAAGACAAGGGCGTACTAAGGTTCTATTTTTTCAAAAATTAGGTTTGAATGATGTGTGCTTTTGCATTCTGATCCATTAAATGTTAGTTGGGCCAGTGGCATTTGCTACATTTTTCTCTATCTCACCATTTTAGGTTCAAATATTGCAACCCAACTAGTCGTTGTAAGAATAGGGAAATATCTTACTATCTAAAAGCCATCCTGTTCCCACAAATTATGGAGGGTTTAGGATTTTATTGTTTCCATTCCATGATCAAGGATGAAAAATTTAAGTCCTATATAATTTTCATATGAACTAAACTCTGAATATTTATGAATCATGTATGATTTATAAATCAATTTTCAAAATCCACTGAAACTGAAACAAGAGAAACGCAAAACAATTAATATATCTATGATGAAATTAAATAATCCTATCCACATGATATTGTAAAATAGATAGGTTGCAGCATTTTATGTTTTTCTACTTTTCGTTTCTATTTTTCTCCTTTCTTTTGTTGTTGCTTCGGTTACTGTTATCATCACAAACTTAGTATGGCTCTCTTAACTCCTGATGACACTCGTATGATGATGATCATGTATGTGGTGCTGAGAATCAAGCCTGGATCAGTTGTGGGTAAGGCAAACACTCTATCTTCTGTAATGTCTCTCTGGCCAAACTTTATTGCTTTAAAGGAAATTCTGTACAAGATTCCTTTGACCAAGACAAAATTATTTTCTTGATCCTCACCCTATCTTCAAGATTAATTAATGTCTAGATTTCCACCATTTAAAATACTATCTCTTACAATTTAATATTTGAACCTGAGATGATAATAGGTTAAGTTCTCTAGGAATCTACATGATCCTAACAAACATTTTTTTCGTTAAAGATATAATGAACCAGTTGAACACCCACTCTTCTTTTCTTCAGGTTTTGGGCTACTCCCTGCCATACTCAGAGGTTACTCAGGGCTCTGCAGCCAGAAATCACTTCTGGCAGGCTCAAGGGACCATATGGGATGCTGGGAATAGAACCCAGGTCTGTCCTGGGTCAGCCACGTGTAAGGCAAACACCCTACTGCTATGTTATCTATCTGGCCCTGAACACCCCTATTAAGGTTAAAATTTACTAATCTGTGATTATCCTTTCCTGGCTAGCTCGGTTTATTATTTCTTTCCTGCTACCCTGCTTCTTCAGACCAGGTTGGGTGGGGTTTATAAATACAGTGCCTGGAGTGTTGTTAAAATACCTATTTACTAAAATTTACTAATCTGTGATTAAATAGTGCATTTGCCAAAATAGAAGAAGCAGATGACTTATAAAGGAGAGAAAATGAACAGTTCCCCCCTTTAAACAGCTATAATATATGTAATATAGTTATAGCTTTTACTCGGATCTGAACTTTATGTAAGAAAATAAGAACAAAATAAACTACAATGTTATTGAGCAAGTACTTTTCCAAATTCATAGTGGGAAGAATAAACTCAAGGATTAAATTGTCTTCAGTCAATTATGATAGATTTGTAAGGTTAACTTAGCTTTGAAGTTAAGATCTAACATTATAATTTTTAATATATATCTTCTGTTGGAAAAATTTAATATGTGCTCAATTATCCTTAAATCTTTCTAGAACTTGGGAGATATATATCTGTTGGTGTTGTTATACCTTATATTTTTCCAAATTTTTAGTCTTTTAATCTTAACAATTCCTAGCTTGGGTACTAACAGAGATAGAGTTTATTTTAGTATGCCATAGTTTTCTTCAAAACTGAGAGCTGATGCTTTTTAATAAAGAATGATTTTACACTTAAGTTTAGATAAATTATGGAAGGTTGGTTTGATTTTGAGTAGCATTAAATGAGATTTCAAATTATATAAAAATTTTAAAACCAAAAAAGTATTTGTATTTATTTCTTCTATTTAACTTTGACTTCACCTGTTTTGGTTCTACTTGGTTCAAAAACCTAGAATCTGGAAAAAGTCTTACCTGGGATAAAAGCTCAGGTCAAACCTAGGACATAGAGATTATGTAGCTTGCCATTCTTACCCCCAAATACACAAGCAGGCACCATCCCTTTTGCAAGGGCATACTAAGAAAACGGAAATTTTAGGTATGGAAACAAGCTCTTATCTGCTAGGGATAAAAGCCCATACATTTTTTAAATACAGGGGCACCTCCCACCCTGATCAGAACTTTTTCCTGGGACCAATAAGAAAAACCCTAGCCTTGGCTTCAGCCTAGGATTTGTTCAATAACCAAGTTCTCTAATTCCAGAGTAGAACTTTGACAACTACAACTGAGAAGAACTTCTGGAACCACATTGAAAGATTCTGTCCTATGCATTGTCCTAGAATCTGTGCAAAAACCAAGACCACTAATTATAGAATACTGATTACAAGAGGGATGAAACAGAACTTCTACAACCGTAAAGAAAGAATCAATCCTAGGCTTCATTCTATGACCTGTGCAAATACCATGATCTCTAGTTAGAGAGGCCTGATTTTATCATCCACAACTGAGTGAAAAGTTTACTGAAACCATAGAAAGACTTTGGGGTGTGAAAATGAGCATATATGGAGTCTGTAGTTGCTCCCATGAAATTATGCTTCAAGGGCAAGAAACCCTGTAACTCTTTGGCCAAGGGTATTTTTTTTTTTAATTTCCCCAATACTGTGATAATGCAAAAAAAAAAAAAAAAAACACAAAACCTTGCCACATCAGCCCTCCTTCCTTTATATTTCCCCCTCTTTCTTAATTTTTTTTGTTCTTGTGGTTATTATTTCCTTGTTGTTTTATTCTTGCTGTTGTGCTATTTTTGAAGTTGCTGTTTTGATTCTTTGTTTTTTCTTGTTTGGTTTGTTTTTCGTTCTGTTTTTCTTTTTTATTTCCCCCTTTTCTTTTAAATTTATATTTATAACCTCTAGACTGACTCCTCCTGGTTTCTTTTCTTTTTCTTTTTTGTTCCCAACAGAACCACATAACTTGAATCATCTTATTCTGTCTCATAAACTGAGAAATGAAAAATGAACCACATGGTGAAAATAAAAATGATCACACAAACACCAAACCCAAAGTCAAGGACAATAGAATCGATACCTTATCTACAACAAGCTATACATAGAGGGGACCAACTGTACTTCCAGTCCAGGGGACTAAGGGGGAAGATAGAGGATGCATACTGGAAAAGGAGTGGAGGGAAGACAACACTGGTAGAAGAAATGCCCCTGATTCATTGTTACTATGTACCTTAAATATTACTGGAAAATATTTGTAATTTATTTTGGTCACAATAAAAATTATTAAAATAAATAAATAAAGGTATCAGAGGAAGTACAGGGATAATATTCTCTCCTTGCTGGTGGCTGATAACACTTGAATCCCTAGATACCAAGTGGACCACAAAACATCAGTGTAACTTATTATCATACACAAAATCAGGAGTATAAAGTATGGCTCAGGGGCCAGAGAGATAGCACAATGGTAGAGCGTTTGCCTTGCATGTGGCTGAGCTAGGATGGACCTCAGTTTGATCCCCGACATCAAATATGGCCCCCTGAGCCAGGAGCAATTTCTGAGCACATAGCTCATATCAGGGGCCAGGAGTAACTCTTGAGAATGACCAGGTGTGGCTTCCCAAAAGAAAACAAAGCAAAATTATTAAAAAAAAAAAAAAAGAAAAGTATGGCTCAAGCTTCCCCACAAAATGATTTGATGATTTGATTAAAGAAGTCAAATATTGACTCATCTCAATTATTTTGACTTCAAAAATAATTGAAAAGCTTTCTGTGAATTATATAATATTCTTGCAAGAACATTCATAAAAACAGGGAGATTCTCTCAAGAAACCTATGTTTAGTCTCACAATATCTAATAGGCTTAGACTATTTGTCACTATTAAGCACAACCGGTGAATCTGCATTTTTAAAAGTGGTCCTTGTTTGTTCTTGGGTAACAGGGCCGTTTACAATTACACAGGCTGGCATTTCTAGCTAGATCAGTGTTGTGGCTATGTGCAGTGCTTATTGGTCAACAGCTTCCCCAATTTTGTGTGTGTGTGTGTGTGTGTGTGTGTGTGTGTGTGTGTGTGTGTGGTTGGGCCACTTGGTAGTGTTCTGGGCTTACTTTTGGACCTGTACTTAGAGATTACTCCTGGTGATATTCAGAGGACTTTATCTGGAACTGATAATCAATTTTGGGTGAGCTTTGGGGAAAAAAAAACCCTACTCTATTCTCTATCTCAGCTAAATTTTATGATCTTAAATAAAAATTCTGTAATTGATTACTTTGACCAAGACATCCTTCATAACATCTACCATACCATTCTAGCAGATATTCAGAAATGGTTATGTATCCCAGGGATAATATCTCCTGAAATAACCTTTTCATTAAGCTAGCTTTAGGATGGACCTTTAGTGAGAAATTCAGTACATATTCATTTTAGACATTAAATGTACTCTTATTTTTTGTCAAGACTCTGTCCCAATATTTTAGTTCTACATTGAGCAATATACAAGTGTCCAATAGACACTGAAAAACAATTTTAGAAGCTTAAGTGACTAGTTCATGTTTCTATATAATTTTTCACTTTTAATATTTTCCCTAACATAAGATATAAAACAGCCAAAGAAACACTATACACACTTACATACTCGGTAGAAAAGCAAGTTATCGATCAAAAATTTGATCAATCAAAGTAGGATCAAGAATTTCAGCAGAAATAAAATGTAGAATTCAAAAGGAAAAGACTAGATCTCCTTTAATAAGGCACAATAATATAGCAATAGGAATGTAAGAGTAATATTGCCCATGATATGAAAAGAAAATAGGTAACACATTTA
Source organism: Crocidura indochinensis (assembly GCA_004027635.1). Lineage (NCBI taxonomy): Eukaryota > Metazoa > Chordata > Mammalia > Eulipotyphla > Soricidae > Crocidura > Crocidura indochinensis. Next base: position 30,982 of record PVKC010003061.1, on the reverse strand, counting down.
ATTTGGTGGGTTAATAAAACCAGGCCTGTTAGATGAAGGGAAAAGAGACAACCAAAATTCCTTTATTCTGTTAAATCCTCTTAGTTTAATAATCAAGTCTGTGTTCAATTATTGACATTTTAAAGACTGTGTGTCCCTAATTATAATTAAGTGCCCTCTATTATGAATCAATGCAATTTTCCATATTCTTATTGTTATACCTAGTTCACTAGAGATTACCTCTGTCAGCATAGCCCAGATAAAAAAAATGAAACATGGAAGAAAATGCTCTACTTCCTGGTCATATGCATTTTATGTACAAAAATAATCCCTGAATCTTTTCCTTGGAATAAGACAGGAATTTCAAAGATATATACTATAACACATGTGTTGATGTGTCTATAAATTCTACCTCCTGTTTACTGGCCTAGAGAAAACTAAATTTCTAAAGGATTATCTGTACACTATTTATACACATCCAGGATTGTCCATTATAATCCAAGATGCCATTCCAGAAAATTCCATTTCTAAGGAAAAAATTCACTTTGGAACTTTATAGATTTTATAGATAGGAAAGAGAGCAGTGCTTAACTTTTGTTTCTGTTTCCAAATTGTCTCTTGATCTTTTTTTTTTCCATCTTTTTTTTTGTTTTTGGGCCACACCCAGTGATGCTCAGGGGTTACCCCTGGCTATGTGCTCAGAAGTCGCTCCTGGCTTGGGGGACCATATGGAAAACCGGGGGATGGAACCGCGGTCCATCCTAGGCTAGCACAGGCAAGGCAGGCACCTTACCTCCAGCGCCACCGCCCAGCCCCTGTCTCTTGATCTTTCATCAACAGGCAGACCTAACATCAATAAATATGCTCTAACTTTTTCTTTTCATTTTTTAATAGACAATGAATTTCCCCTCCTCCTCCTAATCCTGGAAAGTTAAAAATACTGAAAAAAGGCAAGAGAAGGTAATAGTTATGGCTACTTGTGATGAAATTGTTTTTCTTTTTCTTTCCTTTCGACTGTTTTTTACTCCTATCCTTCAGTTCTTTATATTTACACAAATATGCTGAGTTCAGAATGATACCACAAGGGCTGGATGTTTGCCTTGCATGCTGCCCACCTAGGAGAGATCCAGATTCGTTCCCTGGCATCCCATATGAGACAGAACCAGGTTCAATCCCCAGCATCCCATATGATCCTTGAGGCTTTCAGGAGTGATTTCTGAGTTTAGAGCCAGGAGTCTGCCCTGAGCGCTGCTGAGTGTGTCCCCAAAACAAAAAATAAATAAATAAAAATTACAAATATAAAGAAACAAAGCCATAAATATGCTTCCCTTACATTTCTTTTTCAGATCCTTTACACATTGAGATGTAAAGCAAAGACAAGCTGACTGCAGTTTCTGCTCTGTTTCTTCTATGCTTTGATCTCTTATGAGATATGATAACACCAATTTTTATTTCCTCTTGAGACATTTATCAGTTCGGCTGCATAACGAGTCATGCCAAACTAAATAAATGACTTCAAACGATAGCCATCTGTTGTTTGTCACCATTTTGTGCATTGTCAATTTGCACTGGGCTCCACTGAGCAAGCAGTATTGCTGATCTTGCCAGGGTTGATTCAGCTCAGCTGGGCTCAGCCATTTGTCAGCAGTCAGCTCACTGATTGGCAGTGGGTTAGTACAGTATTTCTCAACCATTTCTGACTTCGGTGCCCTGTAGTCCTCATATTCTTTTAGTGGATCCCTTTTCTAAACAACGTACTCCCCAGTATCATGATGTGGTCCAAAGTATGAAACTCTAGATTCTGGCTGAAAAACACAGTAATGCTTAGTAGATGTAAGAAGACACAGCTAGTATGGTTTGTTCCATTTGCTGTTAATTTTTTGGAGGCTAACCCAAGCCTATTCACATGTAAACTAGAATAAGAAAGTTATAAGGTCTTTGAAATCCAGACTGGAAATTTGAAAAATGACATTGACTGAATTTTATGGAAATTTCAAGTTAAAGATTAGAAAAAGCAAGGATGCAGGAAAGTGTTTCTTGAACTCATATATTTGAATATACTATGATAGGACAGAGCTTTGAATAGTAAAAGTATACCTGACTTTTTCATGAGTTATTATCATTATTTTTGCTATCTATCCACTTACAATAGACAATTTATGCTATTTATATTAATTATGCATTCAATTAAATTCCTCATATACCTATCTGTTCTTGAGGAAATATTAGCTTTATATTGTTTATAACAAAATCTTACTTTCCGATGACAAATAGACTCCAATCTCCTTCTGATTTCGTGGCAGCTATCATTTTTTTAAATGTTATGTTTTTCATCTTTTTTGTTCAGAAGCTATTATCATTTTTTTCAAAGATGGTACAGGAATAGAGACTTAATATACTGAAATAATTTTCAGAAAACAATGGTGGCTCTAATGTTGGAAGAACCATTATTAATCTAATGAGGAAAAATATATCTCAAGCACAAAGAGTATTCGTTGGAAAATACTTTGTCATTATAAAATTCACACTGATTGTGAATCAATGTGATTATAAGTTATTACATAATATCTGTTCTGGAAATCAGAAAGATCATAAATTTCTCTCCCTCTCACTTTAACTTTAACTAACACTTTAACTTGAGTCAAGGAACAGGTCATAATAAAAGGTAAGCTATTTTTATTAGATTTTGAAATAAATGTATAAATGAATGTCTATTGGCAGTCACTGAAAATACATGGACACTCATCATTAAATAGAAGAAGGAAAACAATGCTGTTGAATCAAGATTTCAGCGGAGATTTAAATAATTTATCATGAAAACTTGTCATAAATATGAGCACTTTGTTCAGCACTCTGTCTAAAGTGTACGATACTCAGATTAAATAAAATCTGTGTTTCAATTCCTCAATAATAAACATTATGTAAAAAATTGGGAATAGATTTTGTTTTCCTTTTAAGTAAAATGTGGATGTTTCCAAGGTTTAAAGAATTCTTGAGAGATACCTGGTTTGGATGCTTGCCTTGCAGGGAGAAACCCCCAAGTTTGATACTTGATGTCCCATATAATGCCCCCCAAACCACCAGAAGTCATGTCTGAGAGCAGAGCCAGAGTAAACCCTGAGGATCTCTAGGTTTGTCCATTAAGAAATAATTCAAATAAGATACTGAGTTTCTTCTCTTAGATAAGAAAAATTGCTTGTATCTATTTCTTCTTGCCCTCAATGATTCAAAACGGCATACTACTAAAAGTGGGACTCATTCAACAAGGTTGTATATAATTCGTATCCTAAAAATAATATATAAGGTAGCATGTACTATCATATATATTCATCTGCATTCTTCACAAAAGTCTCAGATGGAATATTTTGTGTTTGTTCTCATTCTCAACAAAAGGCTCAAAAACTACAGTGCCGCTTTTGGGTTTGATAACAAGCTGTTATTCAACCAAATCCTCATGGCAGCTTTTCTATCACATTCTGACCTGAATTCATAATTCCTGTTATTAAAGGGAACATAATGGTTGATAGTTGGCACTTATAAATGTTATTTTTCGAAAAACACTCACATGGCAATTTGAATAATAAATATATAATCACGGATGCTTTATGGTAAGGTTATATAAATATTTCTGTTAATTTTTGATAACTTCCTCTTTCCTGTGATTTGTCAAAGGATGTAAATGAAATTCCTCAAGAAGGAAGCAGTAAATATTGCCTAATTTATATGTTTACATAATGGAATTAATGAATTTCTTTCAACACAGTTCGAGTGTTAAAATTATTTAGTATAAGATAATGATGATAATAATTATGAGATCATTGTGACTTGAATTGAGAAATGCCTGCTGTCACACATCATTTTGTCTAACAATACTAGGAAGTAAGTCAGTTGACCTGTACTTTTCAATTAGATAAAATGAATTCTAAGAGTCAGTAATTTGATGTTAAATTCTACATACTTTTAACAATGTCTTCAAGAGAAATAATGGTCAGAAAAAAGAATGCCTCCATTTCAATTACTATGTAGCTATAAAAACATATGAACCTAGGAAGACCTGAAAATTGTGTCGAGTTCCTCAAGATGATAGAATTAATATTTTTCTAAGAATTCATAATAAAAGAAAATTTCTAAGAATACAAAAATAATTAAAAGCAAAAGCCCTGATAAAATCTTTAAGGGAGGAGTTTGATCAAAATTGCATTTTATATTTAAATGCATAATTGAAAGTGCAATGTTATAAGGATTTGGCTTGATATTAAAAAGCGCCTTAGCATATAGATTAAATGTTATGGTTAAATTTATATTTTAACTTCAGTGGTTCTCAAGTTTCTGATAAAAGCATTCCAGGTTTGTTTCTGAGCTTGTTTTTGGAAGTTGAACCACAGTACCTTGAATAAAGATAATCCCTTTTAACATGAATGGGTAGTTATTATGTGAAAATGAATGTAAATAAAACAAGTCATTAAAGAGGGGGCATGTTCTCTGAGTTTTTATCATTTTCCTTAAAATCAAAGCTTCAGTTTCTCCAGTCTTTGAATATCTTTATTTTTGTTTTTTATTTTGAGATGTACTTTTGGAGACAGGAGGTTGGACCATCCTCAGTGGTGTCCATGATATATTCTTGGCTCTGGGACCAGGTGGGGATTGAAGAATTATATGGTGTCCTGGGGGTAGAACCTGGGGATAAAAGGCAAGTTTTCTGCTTGCTGTAATATTTCTACTGCCTATAAATTTTAATTTTTAAATATTTAAATATAAACTAATTTTAAAGCTAAAATTTTAATTTTGGGCATATATCTTATTTCTTTTAGGGAACAATTTCAATAGGTGATTAGTAAAATAATTAATTTTATTTGAATTAGAGTGACTCTTAGTTATTGCTATCTTTGGAGATATTTAGCCTGATATAACTCTGATGTAAAGAGAAAAATGTTTGGTGTTTGGGCCACACCTGGTGGTGTTCATAGATTACTGCTAGCTCTGTGCTTAGAAATCGCTCCTGGCAGCTCAAGGGACCATATTGGTTGTCAGGCATAGAACCTAGGTAGGTCCTGTTTGGCCACATGCAATCAAATACCCTACTAGCTGTGCTATTTCTATGACCCTAAACTGTTCGATAATTCTAAAGAGAACTCATCTATATATCTATAGCTAAATTGATGAAATCTATATAAATTTTCTTAGAAATTGTAGAATTAAAAACAGAACAGTGGAGGGGCAGAGAGATAGGACAACAGTAGCGTGTTTGCCTTGCACATCGGATTTGATCCTTGCCATCTCATCTGGTTCCCTGAGTCTGCCAGAAGCTATTTCTGAGTGTAGACTCAGGAATAACCCCAGAATGGCACTGGGTGTGGCCAAAAAACAAACAAACAAAACAGACAAATAAAGAACAGTGGGACTATCTGCTGAACAACAGAAAAACGCAATATCTAGAGGACAGGAAAAAAATAATAATGAGGTAAGTCAAATTAGTGGCTGGGAGAGAAGAGAAAGAAGACTCTCAGAAAACTGTTATGAAAATTAAAAGCAGAAAGCATAGATAATACGGAGCTAAGACATCCAGTACACAGCTGTCCTGTTTTTATTTGTTTGGTTGGTTTGGTTTGATTTGGTTTTGGAACCACATTCAGTGATTCTCAGGTATTATTCCTGGCTATGTGCTCAGAAATCGCGCCAGGCTTGGGGGACCATATGGGACATCAGGGGATCAAACCACGGTCTATCTTAGGTTAGTGCATGCAAAGCAAACCCCCTACCACTTGCTCCACTGCTCCAGTTGTCCTGTATTTAATCTCCAGAACCACATGTTGTTTCAAAACACCACTGGTAGATATTCCTAAATACAGAGCCAAAACTGCTGAGTGAGGTTGTCCAAAAAATGAATTTTAGAATGAAAAAAGTGTTGAATCATTCCTTTTTTACAATCATAAGATACTTTAAGGATAAAATAAAATTTAGACTTAAAACCTTATATTAGAATATAGTTTTTTTGGATGGGGGAGAATTATGTGTCAATTATTAGTTCTATGAGTAAATTTAATCAGTAAAATTTTATTATTCTGTTTTGCAGATTAAAACTTTCAAAATAAAGTTCTTAGAGAATGTCTCTGAAATTATTATGTGTTCAGGGTTAGAAGGACATTCTATAAATGGAAAAACACAAAGTCTCAGATAAAAGAATTCATCATGTAGAGTTGGTTCTAACTTATATTAATGTTTAGGCATTAATTTGTGTTGAAAGTAAACTGAAAAAAAAGTGATAAGGATAATGAAGGGACATGCTTTATATGCTAAAGGTAATTTCAAAGACAGTTTCTTATTTGATTTACTAAATTTCTAACCTGAAACTAAAAAGAATATTAGTCGTGTCTAGGTATTATATCTGTCTTGGAAGTTCTTACCTTAAGTGAACTCTCACCTGGACTATACATTCAAAAAATCTGATACTTACTGTTCAGCAAATCTATGGCATAATAAAAAAAAGCATAGCATAACTGAAACACCTGGTCTGTAAGAGAACAAAACAAAGCCATATTTCTTTCTAGATTAAAGAATGTCACTGTTATGTCCAGTGACTGTCTCAAACATCGTCCTTCTCATAGTCTTCCATAGAAACTGAAAACTGCTTTGTGCTCATATTTATTTGGACAGTATTTATTTATTATCTTTGCTTTATTTATTTGCTTTATTTATGTTGCTTTCTTATCAATTACAACTTCAACTTAACAATGATCAACTTCAACTTATCAATTACATTTTATTGCATAAGTTTGAAAATCAGGAAGACAGAAAGACCAGCAGCTACTTAAAGGTAAGTGACTTTAAACAAAAAAAAAAATAACTCAAATTCTTTCTTTATTTATCTAGAAACAAAACTTAGCCTTCACTCATATCACAAATATGTAAAAAAAGATAATTCACCTATAAAAATTCAATAACATTTGATTGTCTCTTTTGTGCTCTCTTCACTTTATCTCTGTCTCTACTTCTGTGTGACTCTATATTCTCTGTCTCTTGCTTTTTTCCCCTTTGCCATACACATTCACACAAACACACACACAATCCAGTCTATAGTTTTATACCTTGATTCAACTACAAATTAGATTGTTTACACATGGCCATTCAGCCTGTTAAGTTCTTAACTTCCATTGTAGGAAGTGATTCCAAGAATTTCATACATTTTATCAGTACTCACTTTTAAAATGTAATTATTTTAATTTGATATTAGATATTATGCTTTGTAATACTATTAACGATAAGGTTTAATACATAAAAAAAATCCTAGAACCACACCTTCCACTAGAGTATCTATTTCCCTTCTCTGTTGTTTTACTGCTTCCTCTATCATAACCCCTGTGTTGTCTAGAAAGTCTCCTCTGAAGATCTGCGACCTTTCAGTATTTGTTACGACATTACTATATTTCTTCATATCCTGTATATGAGAAAGCTTATTCTGTGTCTATGGGTCTCACTATGAATTACTTTACTCAGTATGATTCACTACAGATGACATAGCAGGAAATTGCATGGTTTTATATTTCTTAAAGATAAATAACATTCCATTTTATATATATATATATATATATATATATATATATATATATAGCATAGTTTATGTGTCCAATCAGGGGTTGTTACCAGATTTGGATTATTGTGAAGAATGGTGTGATGAATATTTTAGAATAGAGCTTTTTGACTCTTGAGGTAGGTGCCAAGAAAAGAATTGCTAAATCATCTAGAAGTTCAATAGTCACTTTTTAAAAAATATTTCCACATATTTGCCAGAAAGGCTGGGCCAGTAGGTATTCTCACCAACAATGAATGACAGTTTTCTCCACATTCATATCAATACTGATTATTTCTGTTCTATATTATGTGTCACTTTCACTGGCATAAAATGAGATCTGTTAATCTTTTGATTTTCATTTTCTGATGATATAATGCAGAACATTTTGTATGCCTTTTAGTAATTTCCATGACTTCTTTAAGAATGCTTGACTTCATCTTTTCTACATTTTAAAAAGTAATTTGTTTTATTTTTGCCCATTTTTCCAATGGTTCACATATCATGGATATATATAACGCCTTGTCAGATGTTTGATGAACACATATTTTCACAGTTTGTAGAGTTCCTTAAATTCTGAACATCATTTTACTGTTTTGTTTTGTTTAGTGAAGAGTACTCAGTTACTCCTAGCTCTGTACTCAGGCATTATTACTGGTAGTGATCAGGGTATCATACAGAATGCTGGGGATCAAACCAGAGAGACATGAGTAAGGGGTTTTTCTTTTACACAGATATCAGAGTTCTATCTTTGGAATCCCAAATAGTTCTCTGAGCCCATAAAGAGTGACGATTAAGCACAGAATCAATAGTAACCCCTGAGTACCTCTGAGAGTGTGACCCCCCCAAGCAAAACAAGATCAAGCAACAAACTAAAAAGACAAATTAAGGACAGTCAGATTAAGAATGAATTCAACTCTTACTTTTACAGATGATATGACACTATATATAGAAAACCTAAAATGGAGTTAGAAAGATAGTAGAGTGGGTTGGGTGTTTGACTTGCATGAAGTCAATCAGGGTTTGATCCCTAACATCCCATTTGGCCAGGAGTGATCCCTGACTACAGCCATGTAGGTCCAAAATCAAAACAAAAACTTTAAAGACTACTAAAACATTCCTAGAAACCATAGACTTGTATAGTAAAATGGCAGGGTAAAAAATCTCTGAACAGAAATCTAAGGCTTTTCCATATGCAAATAATGAAATATGAGTGGAAAAATATTAAAACAACTTTATTCACATTTGTGTCAGAAAATCACATCCCAAGAAATAAGCTTAGCGAAAGATATGAAAAACTTATACAAAAAAACAATAAATAACTTTTAAAGACATGAAAGAGAATAGAAGGAAATGAAAATATATCCCTGTTCAGGTATTGAAGTGATTAATATTGCCAATGTCAGAATCCTTCCCAAAGCACTCTATAGATTCACAGTAGTCCCTACAAAACACCATTGGCATTTTTTAAAGACATAGATCAAATCCTGTTGAAATTTATATGATGTAGTAACTTCCTCCCCCAGGAATATGTCTTGAACACAGCCAGGTCTGGCCTAAAATTCAAACAAATAAAAGAAAGATAAAAAGTGAGATCATGAAGGGCTAACTCAAAGATGAATGCTAGGTTGTTGATAATTTTCACAAATTATAATTAGAATACAAGAGCAAAATATGTATTACAACTATGATGTATATGATTATATATGGCATTCAGTCATAATGATAAGTACATGCAAAATAAAGCACAGGAGGAAATTTATCTACTATCATGCATCAATTGTTTGATATGCAATCTATTCTGAAATAGAATTTATATGTGAAGCAAATCTAAAGGCATGGCGATTAAATAAAAGAAACAGATTAATTTATCTTTAGCATCTAATCATAGATAATATGTGGCACTCGCAGGAATTCAATTCCAAATCAGTAAATTCAGTTGTTGAGATTGGATTGTTAATTGTTTTATAATTTAAATTAATTTTATTTTAATTTGTAAATGGCAATTAAGTACTCAAAACTCAACAAGGTACAGCTAGTTCTCATCAGTATTGATGTTTCTATATAATTATTGTTATAGGTAAGATTCTAATCAATAAAGTGATTAGAATTTGCTGTATGTGTGCATGCTAGTCATTATAATTAGTCAAATTATAGCTTTTATCATTACAATTAAAATATATTGGTAAATTTACCTTCCAGAGATTTTATTCTAGACATATTAAACAATTTGAACATCATAACATTGTTTTAAGATATTCTAAATTATTTCAGATTTGACCTGTGTTTGACTAAATGTTTGTGATTAAAAATACTTTATACAATATTTATACTGTTGTTATGTTTTTCTCCATTTTCTTTTTCTTCTCTTAAATTGATATTTATAGCCTCTAGAATGACTCCTTCCATTTTTGCTTGTTTTATTTTTGCCAATTTTATTTTTTCTTTTTTCCTTCAAACAGAATCACATAAATTGAACCATCTTTAACACCTCACAAATTGAGGGGGAAATAATGGAGGGTACCAAGACTGAACAGTTGTATGAACATTGAGTAGAAATAAGAAATGATCAGAGTTAAATAAACACCAAATCCAAAGCCAATGACAACAGAATTAATACCTAATCTACAACAAGTTAGATACAGAAAATGCCACTTATACTAGCAGCCCAGGGGGCAAAAAGGGGTGCATGATGGGATCAGGGGTGGAGGGAGGACAACACTGGTGGTGGAATCCCCTGATTCAATGTCACTATGTACCTAAAATATTACTGTGAAAGATTTGTAATCCATTTTGGTCAAAATAAAAATTAAAAAAAACTATAGGCCTATAAATCATTCTATGATTAGTATAGAATATGATTGAATAAAATTATATAATCAAACATATAATGTACACATAATCTAAAATTTAAATATGTTAGATTTAATAGAATAAGAATTTTTTTAATTAATAAAACAGAAGTGAAATAAAGAGAAATGGAGTCTTGGCACATGGCTGACAGTAGTGTAAACTCTAGAATAAAATGTAATCCCTCTGAAACACCAGTACAAATCCCTGAACAAAGAACCAGGAGTAAACATGAGCCAGGCATAGACCAACATTAAGACCACACCCACAAACACACACACCATGTAAACAATAAAATTAAATTAGCTGCATTGTCCTTGACAAGGGGGAATGCATCTATATAATTCTCTAGAGAAAAAATAAATTTGATTGGAGTGTTATTTATTGCTATTTTTTTATGTTTTGTAAAGGGTGGTGGGAACCAGAGTCACCTTGAGAAGTAACCTCATAGAATATAATATTACATATTGCATTTCAAAGCACAACTGGATGTTTTCACGAGATCTCCTGAATTTATTTCTGATACTCTTCCCTGAACGAGTTTGACATTGAAGGTTTGGGCATTTTTAAGTTTTACCAATGTGCAAAGTACATCTTGAAGTTCTTTAATGTGGTTTGCAAGATGGTTCTGTATTTATTTCACCCTTGCATAATTCAAAAGTAGCGGAACAGATTGTGCTCAGATTGGGCAAAAGCAATTACCAAACCCTTAGACCAGGGCTAGTCATGGTCTCAGAAGATAATTTGGGGGAAATTCATAATGTCACGTAAATATTGAAGATATTAAATATATTCACTGATGGCTTAGCTGCCTAGTGCTTTCTAGTATAGACCTCTCATTTGAGTCTGCTATGTCACTTTGAAATTAAACAGCAAATTTTACTCTGCATTATCTTTGGTTGTAGCATATGCTCCTAGCTCAATAAAAAAAAATATTGGCTTGATACTTGAGCAGTGACCAGGTGCTTTCATTATTGCTTTTAAAAATCCCCATGCGCATTAATTATATCATAATTTTGACACCTTTTTCCACATAGGAAAAAATTGAAACTCATTAGATTAATAAATTATTCCCAGCCTTCAGATTTCAGTTTATAAGGGGCAAAATTAGAAATCTAATCATTAGTCATTTAACAATTGTATCATGAAAACGTACTCTTATCCTAACACAGATCCCAACAAGAACTATACAATGAACAAGAAGAGCTTTCTTTCTGAAATGTGCAGTCCATTAAAGGCAATACACAGAACTGAAGCCATAGTCCTGGGATTAAGGCACTTGCCTTTCAGACAACTGGCTGTAGTTTGATCTCTGGTGCCACCCGGAGTGATTTTGAGCACAGTCTGTTGTAGCCCCTGTGCACTGCCAAGTATTGTCCAGCACACACACACACACACACACACACACACACACATACACACAAACTCACACACACATGAAATAGAAGGGCTGAACACACAAATAATTATAAATTTATAATTGTGTTATTGAAAGTGGTAATGGATGTTTTAAAGGCAAAAAGAAAAAGGAAATAGTCCTCTTGAAAAGGAAAAAAAAGCAAAGTCCTAATAGAGATAAGAAGATAAGAAGGAAATACTAGGTACAGACTCACTTTTCAACATTTTACTCAGATTACTGCTATCTGACAGTAAGATGAAAACAACTTAACAAAATAGTCTTCATATTTGACTTCTCTTTAGTAAGAATTAGCAAGATTTCACTTTGTCTTTCCCAATATCTAAGAGACTATGTCAGAATATATTGCTCAGTCTATTCCAAAAAGTGCTTTCAGGGTTTTGAATCCAGATGTGACAAATTTCCTGAAGCCCCCATAACATTTGTCTACGCTCCTCTTCAGACATTTATACCTGGTTGGGGTGTAATTAGTTCTGCCAAGTTTCACTGTCTTTAAGAGCAAAAGACCATGACATTTTCCACATTTGCATTCTCCAAGGTGTTCTGCCTCAACAGTTGGTGTTTAATTGAATTGGTGGGTGTAATATGTGCACGGGAAATATAAGAAGCAGCATGATATAGCATCGAGAGCAAGAGCTATTATGTCTCACTGATCAGCAGGATTAAAATCCTCATCCCACCCTGACTGGCCTTGTTAACTTAAATTTTTGAGATTTAGATTATCCACAGAAGAAATGAATACTAACATTTTCTATATGAGACTAGTGAGTAGAGAACCTCGTTTACTAATAAACTGGTAGATGTATGATTTTCACATCATTTAAAATGTTGGCTTTCTTATATCCTGTATCTATCTGGAAACTGGACAAGGACAATAGGCAAGGACAAGACAAGTCTGAGTACTGGTATAATTAATATGCTTTTTAGTTATTTGCTATATATAAATAAGTAATCAATAAAACATATTATAATATATTAAGCACACAGAACCTTCATTGTCTATCACTCTGAACAGCAATAAGCTTATTCCATAAAAATATAGTTTATGTTCTTTATATGTTTAATGGTATTATTTGATTATTCTTAAAATAATTCTGAGGTAGTCTAAGTATACTAATCAAAATCATTTAAAATATCTGTGTTAAATTGCCTTCCCTTAGTTCCTGTAAAGGCATTTTAAGTAACTATCATTTTGGTGTCTTTTCCTGCTGGCTTTGCAACTGATGAAAGTAAACAAGCGCATTATGCCCTTTTCTGACCCACAGAGAAAGAAAAGGGAGGATTTGCAGTAAGCAAAATGAGCAGGAGAAGTCTGAGTTCATATTGGTTAAGCCAACAGAGTCATGTTAATCCCCAAAGTGCATGGGAGAAAATCAATAAAGTAAAAATGCTCATAAAAATACCTATCTTCCCCATGTTTCAAGCTTACATGTGAGACTATAGCAAGATAAGAAATATAAGAATAGAGGAAAAAATAAATAACTCATCATTGACCCAGTAATAGTATATATTTACCCTTGCAGAATAAAATATAATACTATAGTCTTTCTTAAACTGAAATTACTTCCAGTTATTGATCAAACGATTTATGTTTAAACTCAGTTTAACTGGAATGTGGCAAAGAGTGATTTGATGTCACTGATGGTGACTTTTTAGATAACTAGTGTCGGGGATCCTATTCCAGTTGATAGGGTATCAGGTTTGTGCACACATCTCTGGGATTTTTTTGGTTGACAGAGTGGTCACACATGGAGGCAAAACAACACAATTTTCAGTGAATTGTCCTTTTTTTAAATTGAATACTCTTGTTAAATGTGAATGGTTTCCATTAATTAATACCATTGGGTGCCTACCAATAACTGCAGAGAATAAGTGGATCCCTGTATGCTATGTTTAGCTTTATGAACTACAACTCTTATACAAATGCAAAGTATATTTATATTATTTTGTCAGAATTGACTATTGGTAAGAATGGTAAAATGCTAAGTAGTTGTAAGGAATAGGAAAAGGATTCCAAGTGTGGAGACAAGAATACTATAAGTTCCTTTGATAATAATTGGAATGAAAATTGGGCTAGGATATTTGAATCAAGCATACTTAACTCTTGTCTGTCTCCTTTGCAGTGACCATGGAAACCTCAGTGTTTTTTATACTCTGATCAGTATGCTGAGTGCCTGACAGAAATACTAAGGGAAGAAAATCATTTAAAGTTTTAAAACAAAATTTGACACAAGGTTCACATTGAATTTATGAGACAAGTAATACTTCACTAAAATAGATAGCAATTTATCTCTGAATTTGTAGCAAAAATAGTTCACGTTCACAGTGCTTAGAGTCACAAATGTCAAATAAATCTATACAGAGTACTTAACCCACAAGTTTTCATTGCACAATGATCCAATGCTCTGAATGTTTGACTATATTATATTCTTCCCTAATTAGTCTTCTTTTGAATCTGTCCTTATATGAAGTTTCTAAATGTGTCAAACAATTTTAAGGGAAAATAAAAACACATATTCTTTTTTAAAATTTTTTTATTTTCAATTATGAGACAAAGATGCAAAGAAAGAGGACAAGGTAAAGTCACAGTGGAAGGACAATCACTTGTAACATAATTCTCAGAAGTCCCCTTGCTGATATCTTAACTTTGAACTTTCAGCCAAAGAACATTAAGAAAAATAAAGCAGAACCCATGTACAATTACCTTGTCCCTCAAGTCCCCAGATTGTAATACATTATAATATATCTTAGCATCACACAAAGCAATCTAAAGCCATCAAACTTATGTAACTTCTTAAATATTTAAGGTAAAGTACTTTTTTACATTTCCATGCACATGCATATTAATTTAAGTTAACCTCAAAAGTTTAAGTGAGGTTTTTTTTTTTATTAGAGTCAAAGGAGCACAGTAAAAACGGTGTTAGAGTGGCAATATTGTTTGCATAGGCCCACCAAAATATGAGGGACATGGAAAGGAATAACCTTGACCTAAATACAAAGAGACCCTACCCCTGAATTTTCCTGGCATAAGACTCTAGGCTCCAGGCAATCTAGTTTGTCCAATCCAAGACATTGTCTGTAGTGCCAACACACTTTTATTTTTCACACAGTCTCTGTTGTTGGTATCATGTTTCTGTATTAAATATCCTGGAATCTGCATATCTTACATTGAAGTCAGGATGTGGAGCTTCCTCTAGTTTCACCTCACAATTAAAGAGCAATGTAGAGAGCCCCGTCCTGTAAGCAGGTCCTTGTTGTTAAGTCTTCTCAATGTTAAGGGAAGTCTCTTTTGAGTAGGTAGATGTCTAAGCAGCAGTAGGGTCTTCCCTGGTAGAGGATTGCTTCCAGGTGATGTTATAGACAAACTTGGGTGTTCCGTGGATGGCTCCCCTGGTTCAGGGGTGAATAGAAAATGCCCATTCTTCTGAGGTCTGTGCCAGGTCGAAAAACACATTTTCTATCCAGATATTTACTTTCCTTTCTCATAAGTATGTATTCAGAAAATATCGCACCTGATCTGATTTTCTCTAATGATATTTTATGTTTTATAATGAAATGATCTAGTCTTGTTGCATTAAAAGCAAAAAAATCACTTATTGCCATATATGTTGAACTTATAACATCCCTGCCACATTTTAATATAAAATGGGAATTTTAATTAATATGCCTCTAAAAGTACAAAGAATTTTAGCCTAAGAAGGGATATATTATAGAAACTGCTTGCTCATGTTGACAGAAGATTGCAACAAAAATATCCATGGATGTAAGGAGGGAAAAAGGGCCGACAAGACAAAACATTCAATATATAAAATGTTAATTCATTATTGAAAATGTATAAAATTCTTTAGCAAGGTAGGAGTAAACATAACTTTTTAAAATAGAAGTATAAAATAAACAGCATCATGCCTGAATGTCATACTCAGTATCTTAAGAAAAAAGTCTTCCCTGTCCTTGAAAGAAACTTCTTTAAACTTCTTATAAAACTGGTTTAATGGCTGTGAATTCTCTAAACTGTGACCAGTCTCTGAAGGATTGCATTGTTCCTTCAACTCTGAATAACTTTCCTTGGCAAAGTGGTCCTTTCATTGAGTCTTCGTATTACATCCCTCCATTCTCTTTTAGTTCAGAATCTCATATAGTTCATAATTTGATAGACATACTCTGAATGCTTCTGACTTTCCTTTGTACATAAGTTTCATAACAGATCTTGTTGCTCTCTATATTTTGTCTCTGTCTTTGGAATTTGTCATTTTGAGCATAATGTGTCTTACAGTTTTTCCTATCTGAATCTGTCTTCACTAACCCCATTCCGGTCTCTTGAATCTCAGTGCCTAACTTCCCCTACTCTGATATTCATATCAGTGGCTTCTTTAGCTATTGTTTCTTCATCCAAATTGTATTCTTCTGTTCTTCAAGGATTCTGATGGTTCTTATATTATTTCTCTTGAACTTTCCCCATAGTTCTCTGGTATGATGCTCACTTCCTTTCAGACTATTTCCACCTTCTGTAATTCCTAGATTTTCCTCCTTCCCATCTTGCAAATCTTTAATCTTTTCCTCACTTCTACTATTCTTCTGGTCAGAACTGCTTCTGAGCTCTTTTAGATCCCTGCCATGTTCTTCATTGCTGTCATTTCTGATTGTGGTAATTTTTACATTTCAACTCATATTTCTTATGCTTTGATTATGCCATTGTCGTATTGAGCTCATTAAACATCCTCATCATGGTGTCAATGACTTTAGTGAGTAAATGTCTTTTTCAATATTCTGACACATTCTAATGAACACAGTTATGATGGGAGTCTTCAGTGTTAGGATCTTATTAAAATTTCCATGTAGCACAGGAAAATTTTCTATTCTGCATGGTTTTAATTTCACTTGAAAAATATGCTTACTTGATGTAACTTTGTGTAAAATTTCTTAATACATCAATTAACACACAATGCATTACTTAATACATTACTAATATAATTTCATATTTACAACAGTTTTAGGTTTACAGTAAATAAAGCATTAGATACAATAATTTCTTCCACACATTATTTTCCTATGAATGTATGAGTTCTACTTTAACATCGACCATCACATTTTTATATAGGATGCAACTGATAAAAAACAGTATTATATGTAAAATACCTGCAGTTTAAAATTAACCATTTTGAGTTTGTCTTTTGTATTCTCTCTCTTGAATTGGTGAAATGAATGGTATCATATTAATTTCATCAATAAAGGAATAATACATAGTACTTTCTTTGTCCTACTAGACTCTCCATGTTTATCTTTGTTCAGTTTTGCAACCACAAATGTTACTGATATTTTTACTGAATTCTAGTTCATATTGTTGGAAACTTGCCGAGTTTTGATGTAATTTTCTCAGAGATTTATTTATCTCAGTTATAAATAGGTATTTCAGTTTTTTGATAACTAATTTCTTTAGTGTTGAATAAGAATTTTTTGTCTGAATGCATTTCTGTTTATTCCATCAGTTGTTTACTAAACAAAATGTAAATCTATAAGTTTTAGAAATGATGAATAAATCTATAAGCATTCTTGCTTAAAGATTTTTGGCAATATTTTCTTTTTATTTACTGAATTAAGAATAAGAACATTATCGAAGGTTAATCTTTTCCCCTATGAGATACTATGGTAAGAATATGTGTGTGTGTGTGTGTCTTTAATAAACTGATTTTCTTCTAAATAGTCATGCTCTCTTTCTTTCCAAACAGCAGTGATTGATACTTTCAGTTATTCCACATCATTGCTAATATGCTAGTATTATTAATGTTTTATATTTGGGGCATATTTTGGGTTTTGGATGACTCTTTGCTAGTACTTAAGGTTTAAGGGATTCCTTATGGTGATTCTTGGCAACTAGGCCAATAATAGAGACCAGCAATGTATTTCTTTGCCTGTGGAGTGGTTCTGAAAGCCTGCAGGGCATACACAGTGGTGTTTGGAGGTCCATGCTCTTCCAGGAATCAAACCCAAGCCACATATATGCAAAGCCTATGTCCCTGACTCCTGAGCCATCAACCCAATCCCAATTTTTATGGATATGTATCATTATTTATTATGTTTTTATTAATTAATGTTATTTTGACTTTCTAATTTTTGGTGAGATAATTTAATATTTCTCCACACTAAAAAAATTCCACAACCAGTACTTTTCTTGTAATTTTGGTCTAAATTCAGTGGCAGCATTTTGGACTTATAGAATGATTTCAGTATTATTCCATCTCTATCTCTGCACTGAATGAAATTGTAAGAAAATGGCATAATTTCTTGCTAAACCAATAAGTAAAATCTGTTTATTTTGTTTTGGTGGTTTTCTGAGCTTACTTCTGGTTTTATGCTCAGGGATCAATTCTGGCAAGCCTCAAAGGTCAAAAGAGTCACCACTAATTGAACCCAGGTGTTAATTGCATAGAAGGCTAATGCCCTAACCACAGTACTGTCTCTCTAACACCTGATGATAATTTTTATACAGAGATTGAACTGACATAATAATAAGTTAGAATTTGTAATATTTATCTACAGTTCATTTCTCATGGGACACCTCAAATTAAGTAGGTCAAAATTTCACTGAGAAGCCTTATAAGAGATAAACTCATGTATTTCACGGAGAGATTCTTTGCAGGCTGAGTCTGGGTAGACCTTTACTCTTCATATGCAATGGCAGTCTATGCATTATTTCTTGAATTCTTTAAGAAAGTCTTCAATTTATTTGTAAAATTGTGGTTTATGATATCATTTATTCGTACATGGTTATTATGAAGGTCAAACCATTTACTATTTATAAATGTAATTTGTAAATTGCTTATTGTGCATATAGAAATGAAACAAGCTCGAATGCATTTAATATTACTTTGAAGTTGAGTTGCTAAGTGACTAGGAGAAAAAAATGATTCCATATTCAATTTATATAAATGACCACTATAGTATAAAATATTTGAATTTAAGATGTTATAAATCTACTGCAGGATCATTCAAATTTGGAAACTTGAAAAAAAATTACTGGTAGGCTACTCTTATAATTCAGCCTTGTTTTTTAGACTTTATAAGTATTAATTACTTTACAGAATTTATAATTTATAAAATCTCTAGAGTATTGCTGGGGGGAAATTTGGATAATATATTGATGTGCACCTATCAATAATAAATTTTGTTTAAGAGGTACTATCACAAGAAAGCATATCAGTTTTCTCACTAAAGTATGAATGATACTTCTCAACTTGAAATTATGTACTAGAAACAAGATATCCATCTATCTTTGATGAACTGGCTCTCAAGCAGGTTATACCATGATAGTTATGTTTTTTTTCTGCTAGTAAACATCCTTTCTCTTGCTTGGGTTTACTCTTCTCTTTTAAAAATCATTTAGTAATCACATATACTGCTTCTAATTCTGCCTCAATGATAACAATATATTTATTATGTAATTGAGAAGGTTGTAGTATTCTGAAAGGAAAGTTATTGACTTATAACCTTCTGTTGCATGTGCCATCTGCACATAAGATATCACATTATTTATTGCAGCAGCTGAATAAGAAACAGCGTGGCTAAGATTTTCTATTGAAGGATTTTTTTCATGTAATTAAATCTGAGTTTATATGTGCCCAAGAGACCTTATTGATAGAGTGTATCAAATAAAATCTTTGTTGGTATTTAAAGCTCACGATAACTTTTTCCTTATATAATTAAAGCCTGTCCATTGATTTCAGCTCTCAGAAAAGGCTATTGTTTCAAACCAATGCTGTAATTGCTACCTTGTATGTATGGAAAAGCATTATTAGTCCTATAACCTTAGGCGAGTCACTTAACCTCTTTGACTTTTGATATAAAGCAGAGTTATTAAAGTCTACTAAACAGAGCTGTCATCAAGATTACAGGAAATAATGAATATGAAATAGACACATTACTCATAGATGAAACCCACCTGTATCACTTACTTATTCTTATACAACTGGTAGGATTATAAACGGTGTTTGCCAATTTAGAAGTGTTTAGGCATGTGTGTGTTTGTCTGTGTGTGGTATATGTATTTGACTAAATTGAAGAAAAGGATTCAAGTTCAGAAATAGTAAGCAAGTTGTTTCATTTAGACAAATATCTTTACAGAACTTGGAAGTTGCAAACAGATTTCCCTTGGGCAATTTTGACACACATCAGCCTTCATAGATTTTCTGACATATAATTCTCAACTTCTTCAGGAATCTTATATAGACTTTCAATATGTTGCCAATAAAATAATATATTTATTAGATATCCACTAGATATCCCAAAAATGGTCCTTTTCAAAACTGATTTAGAAGTAAAAATGTTCACTCAGGAAAACAGTCCACGCTATGCTGAAATAACTACAATGTCTTCGGAGCTTTGACTATGAAATTATCATCAATTTGGTGAGTCACTCGTTAAACAAAATCATTATGAGAATTAAATTTATGTAAGCAATTTCCATCAATACTCAAAATGTATCTTACTGAAATATTTACATTTTAGAAAATTAGCTATTCTCTTGATCATTTTAATCTATATGGTGAAAATACCTCATAATGACCCCTATTAGAGGCATGGCACAAGTACTAACACCTTCTTTCTCACATTAGGTGATCAAATACTGTAGTTTCCTTCTTGAGTTCCTCTCTGTCTTGGATAACTCACTCTAGGGAAGCCAGCTGCCATGTCTTCAGGACACTCAGGCAGCCTAATGAGTTACCCAGGTGGTAAGGAAATGAGGATTTTAGCCTACAGTCAGGGTTCAGTAAGTCTTGCCAATAGCCACAGGAGTTTGGAAGTCTTCAAAAGACTTCAGTCCCTGCTGATAGCTTCACTGCCACTCCATGAAAAGACCTTGAGCTGGAACCAGCTAGTTAAAACTACTCCCAGTAACAGAAACTACTACAAGAGTGTAAATATTTTTCAGTTGATATCTCATTTGAAAAGGAAACCTATAGAATTCAAGAACTTAATCTTTTTCTTCTTAAATATTCTTAAGTTGCTGACAAACCCAAAACTACATCCACCGTCATGAATATCTATTATTATATAATTTGCTAGTTTGTATTTAGTACATCCAAGCAGCAACAACTAACTGTTGTTTAAACCTATTGTATTTAGGTAAAGACTTGTTATTTAAGTGGAAATTAATTGTGAAATAACGAAGTACTTAACATTCTTTTACATGTTTCTTTTAATGAACCATAGAATCAATTTCGAGCTATATAAGAAAGTCTCTGGAATGACTTTGCAGAGTATAAATAGTTTCCTCTTACCATATGCAAAGATCATGGGTAATCCTTCCCTGGGTAATAGAAAGGTGGTCTGGAAATATTACAGGAACATGCAGTGATTCCATTTTTACAGAAATCAGCCAACTCAACAGGATGTTTTGAGTGTTTTTGCCAACGGAAGAAAGTTTAGTTGAAGATCCTAGACTGAGACTAAAATTTTCCCATATTTGTTATTAGAGATAGCTCATAAAGATGTATTTCTTGGCTTCTAAATTAAATAAGATTGTAAAAAGAACTATAGATTTCTCATATACTTTAGTTGATACTATTAATGTCTGCCTGTCTAGATCATTTACAAACTGAATCAAGAAGTTGTTTGTGAATATAGATGAGTGGGAAAGTTTGTAGCAATTTATTTTACTGCTCAGTAAAAATATGAAAATACTTTTAACTTGAAGAGTGCACAATCATTAAAGAATGACTATGTATAATTAATGACAAAATAATTACTCTATTTTAGATTCACCCAAATTTGACACATTAAATAATTCTCATGCAGTCTTGAACCAACCAAATCAGTCTTCTATTTATACTATCCTTTATAGATGAAAAGCATTGTGAGTTAATGGCCATTTGAGAAAATGAGGAAATATAGATATTACATTGACATATTTATATTCCTATATTCAGCCAATTTAAGTCAATAAAATAGATAATATTAAATCATAAACATACAAAAAACATAAAATACTTGTAAAGAATCATGTTAAAAATTATAGAAATGAAACAATGATTATTAAAATCTAAGTAAAATTAAGAAAGAATTGTAAATAATTTAAGAACATAAAGAGGTATATATATATATTTATAAAATATATCTAGATATAATAATTTTACAGTTAATTGGCAGCCTACAAAATCAATATTTATATATTAATTCATTTTATATACAAAAATGCTGTAGAAGAGAAACATTTTTCTAAAAAAAATTTCACAATTGTTTCTAAGAATATCAAGGACCAAAGAATAAATTCGATAAATAATGTGAAACAAAAACTATCACTCGCATGCAAAGGAAAGACATACATAAAAAACTATAAATTACTCTTAAATGTAAGAAAAAATAGATAGAAAAATTACCCTTATCCATGAATTAGAAGAAATAATATTGTTAAAATTATTATTTTACAGAAGTTACTGTGAATATTCAATGAAATGAAATTCTTATCAAAATTACAAGTATATTCTTCAAGAACCAATAAAGGTTTAAAAAGTAGTATAGTTTGTCATCAAGTACAAAAGAATTATGAATGCCTTGCAAAATAATCCTTTACCTTAACTTTTTTACATTACTTATGTAATAATTTATAACCTATTTTTAATTTACAATCATATCTTCTTTTCACATGAAAATATTAAAATATAAAAAGTCAATAAGTTTATGTTTTGTATAAAATTTAGTTACTTTTTGTTTGTTTTTTAACATATTTGGCAGTATTAAGGTCCTATTTTTGGCATTACTTAGGGGTCCATATGTTGTGCTAGAGTGAACCAAGGTCAACCAAGGTCAGAGCATCTTATTAGCTATCTCAACCTTCCAATTTTAAGTTTTGATAATAACAATTTAAAATTGTAATTATTAATAATGATGTGTCTGACCCATTGAATAAATATTCACTTATTGCAACAAACTTACAAATGATTTTATATACTATTGTAACAAGCAACTACTCTTTATATGTATATTTCTCTATAATTGGTAAAATAAGACATTGAATAATTTATTTTTATTATCTTTACCAAATCTGCATTCTCCAAAAATAAGGAAAACTGGTCATGCATATAATTGCTGTTTTGTTATAATATATCAGCATTGGACTAGCAACTATAGTCTTATGAATCATACATCTTTGTTATATAATGAAATTATAGTTCAGCATAAATATTAACAGTAGAGGCTAAAGAAATAGTTTGGCAGTAGGACATTTGTCTTGCATTCAGATGAACCCTGGATTTAATCTTTGACTTCCCATGTGGTCCCCTGTGCTCTTCCAGCAGTAATTCATGAACACAGAACTAGGCGGAAGTCAGTCAAAAGAAAATGGTGTTCTCAAAACAAAACAACAACAAACAAAAAGTGGAACACTTGCCATTAGACATTTAATATTAATGTTTGAAAAGTTTTTATTTCTTTATTCTGTTTCTCTTTTCTATATTATCCTAAATACAAGATATGCTGCAATATCTCTCACTCGCCTAATTTCCATCTGCACTAGTAATCTCAAAAATCTTGATATTTCTTCTGGGCATTGTTCAATGTTTAGTCTCTTATTTCCATTGTGTATTGCCTCAGGTGGTAGACTTCTGCATTGCTACCATATATTTTAAATTATTGGGGGTGGAATGTTGGGAGGCAAAAGTGTGCCTCCCATGTGATGTACCTTCCATCTCTTGGGCCCTTAAGTAACGTTATTATTAGCCAACTAGTCATATGGTTCAATGAGAGGGAAGGAGGATGTTATACTGCTTGGCTCTTAAAGTACTGTACCCTGGCAACCACAAAGTAGTTAGGCGTAATCATTAGATTATGTGGATCCTAACATCGAAACTGGGTTGGTCTCTTCTTACAAGAGATGTCTGACAACTATTTTTAAAAAGCATGCTCTTTTGAATTTCTAAGATAAACCTGAAGAGTTGGAATTCACATAATAGTAAACACCTTGCAATGATTACTAACAAGACACATGTATTATGATCACAATGTTATCACTGGAAATCTGCTACATATGGGAATAATAGGAGTCATACCCTCTTTGTTGTAATAAAATCTATCCCCAAATATCTCTAGAAATCATTTTACTGGGAATGAGTTACCTTTAATCAGATCCAATATATCTTAGAAATGCCCATGATTTATATCTAGGCTCATATCTATCATTATCACTATCATCTATAACTATACTCAATAGATATATACTCAATATTCATTTCAATACTTGCATAAATTTAAAATGTATAAATTTAAAACGTACTGGGTAATGTTCAATTACCCATTAATTGTTCAGAAACATCTCAATCTCTTCATATCTGTGTTGTTATGAAATAAACTATCTACAACTCTTCCTTCAGATATACCAACTCAAAACTCAAATATTTTGGAATTCCAAAATTCCAATAATTTGAAAAGCACGAAGAAGAAATACAACATTTTTAAATGTCTCAAAGTTACCACATGAGATCATTTCCTAACTTAAAGGACTATGCCAAAACACTTTCAAAAATAAGATCCCAAATAAGAAATTCTTGAGTCATTGGAAATTCTCTGTTCTTATAAGAGAGAAAACACTCAAGCAGCCCAGATGCAGTTGTTGAAATGAATCCAAAGTGCCTAGTCTCCCTCCTTTGTCCTGTCTGATTTTTTTTCCTTTTGGTAATAATTTTGAAAAAATAGAGAAATCTCTATACTACCTTACCTAGTAATACTTTTGAGAAACATTTTTCAAGGGAATGTAAAATATTGCAGTGATGTTGTCTTCAAACCAAAAAAGTCATTCGGTATTTATGCATATTTATGCATGTGAGTTATTTAAATCATTCATTTTTCCCAGCCATGGGAAAGGCTTGTTTTCTAGGCAAGAATTCATACTATCTCCTTCCATATAGACAGATTTATACTTCAAATTTAACTTATCTGCTTAAAATTTTATTCAGTCCCCTTCCTCTAATTTAAATGATTAAATAAAAGTTAGAAACAATTATCCCTATACTCTATGTGCCTAATTTCCACTCTTGAAAGGGAGAAATTAGGGGTGTGGACAATAGTCCGGAGAGACTTCTGCATAATTTGTTTAAAGAGACCCAGGTTCAATCATCAACACTGCTTGGTCTCTTGAGCACACTGGGAAAATCTCCCTTGCACAAATCCAGGAGTGGCTTCCAAGCATCACCAGATGTGACTCAACCACCTGCCAATCAATAAGTGAACAAAACCTGGATAAATTAAGGGGGCATTCTAATATGCTGCCCACATCTGGAAGTGTGATGCTCATATGTTTTCTAAATTCTGTAATCACAACTATATATTTGAAAATTTCTACTTCTCCTTCCTCTGCTAATTTTCAACGATTTGGCATTCAGTCCTTTTAATGTTTTTTTATATATCAATCTTCTCCATGTTCAGATAAGCACTTATTATATTTTTTATATAAAGACCCTTGATATTGTGAAAGGACTGCTCAAATGAAAAGGCAGGAAGATTGTTTTTATGCTAATATTTTCAAACTAAAATTCACTGATTATTTTTGTTTTAAATATAGTGTATGTTTGGATTAGAGCAATAGCATATTGGTAGGACATTTATTTGCCTTGCAAGCGGCCAACCTGAGAGAGAGTCAGGTTTGATTCCCCATATTCCATGTGGTCCTTTGAGCCTGCCAGGAGCTATTTTGAGCTCATAGCCCAGAATAGCCCCCAAGTGCCACCAGGTGTGGCCAATATATATATATATATATATATATATATATATATATATATATATATATGTGTGTGTGTAGTCAAATTTAATCAGTAATCAACTGAACAAAATCTCTTTAGATTAATATATAAAACTTTGTTAGTGTCAAAAATGATATAACTAAAATATTTACGAATTTAAGGAAATTTTGTTAATATCAATTCTCTACTATAAACAGTCGTTAATAGATATGACTACTTTTGCAATGTAATAATTTTGGTACTAGAAAAATAAAAGTGAGACATTCATAAAATATATTTTCTCCCTTACATACATCACCTGAATATTATTTTTGATATTCATTAAGCAGCTCTTTAAAAATCTAAGTTTTATTTGAAATTCATAGAGGTCACAATCTAACTATGATTTATTTATGAAATCCATTGATATTGTGAAAGGACTGCTCAAATGAAAAGGCATGAAGATTGTTTTTATGCTAATATTTTCAAACTAAAATTCACTGATTATTTTTGTTTTAAATATAGTGTATGTTTGGACTAGAGCAATAGCATATTGGTAGGATAATTGTTTCCCTTGCAAGTGGCCAATCTGGGATGGAGATTTGCACAACTTCCTTATAGATAACTTATGTAGGGATTCACTTAATATATGGAGTAAAGTTCTATTATTTGTAAGGAGGGATTGTGTTAGCTAAAAAAAATTAAGATATGAGAAATTAAATTTCATATAAAAGAGCAATACCTATGATGCAACAGTGAAGGGAAATTAATGTTAGAAAGACAAATGATTTTTTTCTTTAAAAAATTGAACTCACATTTATTACAACAGAATATTTAACCAACATTCATAATAGTTCTAAACTACCTATGCCATTTCTTTTTGGAGTACTCAAGAACCCTCAGCAAAAAAAAAAAAAAAAAAATACGTGAATAAAAACAGGTTTTTTTTTTTGCCAAGACTCTAATGCTGATGATACTTAAATTAAGTTTTATAATTATGCTTGAAGATTGTTTTTCAAATTTTATTAGTAGTTTGGATTTTATATATGCATCTGTTTTTGTCAAGCCAGTTCAAGTGAATTGGTTCTCAAGACTAACAGAGTGGCTTTCATAAAGAGAAAACATTATTTAAATGATGGTGTCAGATCAACTGATAAATGGGCCCAAGTTTCTTTAGAGGAGCATCTTCAAAAGGACACTTTGTCCAAATTGTTCCAAGAACGTAGATGCGCAGTCTCTACAAGGGCTACACATCAACAACAAGAAAGCAGATATGCAGATATATTTCACCAGTGTATTAGAAGAAAAAGAAAACAGTGGAATTCTTCAGTGTGTGTGTGTGTGTGTGTGTGTGTGTGTGTGAGAGAGAGAGAGAGAAAGAGAGAGAGAGAGAGCCAGAGAGAGCAGTTGTTATGTACCACACCTGATCTTGAGCCCACAGTAATATTAGGCGGTCAATGACAAGCATTATCTATATTGCTGAAGAATTTTCTGATGCCAGAGAAACTGACAAAGTTACATAAGATTAAAGGCATGATCAGTGGTGTTCTAATCCTCTAGCTATTACCTCTTTATTAATAAAATAGGTAAAGCGAAGACAGAGTTTGAAAATTTCCCAAGGAGCCCTACTATATATGTAAAATAAAATCTAGCTTTAGTCAAGAACTGAAACAAAACTCAAATTATTCTAGTAAAAATAGTTTGATAATCACAAAGGAAATGTAAGTCATCTCCCCAAAATTGGAATAAAATAATAATCTTCATACAATTTCTACAAACTGTCCCCAAGATAAGAACTAATCATTGATACAATCAAAGACTTTCCTCATTTTTACCTGGGGAGTACAGCGCATTTTGAATTTGAAGATTCCCAATTGATGAGTTATTCTATAATGCCCAATACAATTTTACCGAATGATATTTTTCCAGTTTTATTTTAAATCTTATGATTTCTGAATTTTTGACAAGTTGAGTATTTGGAGACTTCAAAGGTCTAAACCTAGTTAAAAGTAACAACTGTTGTTGAGTTAATAGGTATACACAAAAGGAAGAGGAAAAGTTAAACTGAAAAGCATAAAAGACTGATGAAAAAATACTAGCATAGAAAATAAATCTCTAGTCCAAAAAAACAATAATAAACCCTCTTGTTTAACAGTCCTTCATTTTAGTCAGTATAAATAAATTTAAAAATGGAGCTCAGCAATGATCAACTTTCAATTCTAAGAATTTCAATTATAAGACATTTTAGAAAACCATTTGTGAATGATAGCTGAAAAAATATTCATGTGTAGGTAACCATTTACTGAGTGCTTGAAAGCAAGAATTTGAATATCTCTGTATATTTGGGAAGTATCTAATTAGTATTATTTTATTTATTAGGGAAGTATCTATTATCTACTAGGGAAATATCTATTAGGGAAGTTTCTCACCCAGTGATATTCAAGGGGTAACTCTCTGCTATGCTCTGAGACCGTTTGGTGTTAGTAAATTGTTCTGGACCTTGTATACAAAACCTACATTCAACTCATTGGTCCTCATCTCCTGCCCTGCCCATAGGAACTTTTTAATTCATATTTTGATTAATTCATTTAATTCATTTTAGCTTTCCTAAAGTTTCCAGGGTAGCATAGTAAGTCGGGCTAACTGATGTTAGGAAAAAGTTATCTAGCTCTTTGGATTATGCTTTTCAAGACAAGCTCAAAGAGAAGTATTTTATAGAGATTTTTACATTGCACAGAACTTCCCACTGTTTCTCTTTCATTGAATATTTTTGTTTGTTGGTTTGTTTTTTGTTTGGTTGTTTGTTTGTTTTGGGGCCACACCCGGTGATGCTCAGAGGTTACTCCCGGCTATGCTCTCAGAAATCACACTTGATTTGGGGGACCATAAGGGACTCCTGGGGGGTGGGGATCGAACCGAGGTCAGTAAATCCTAGGTCAGCTGTTTGCAAGGAAAACCTCTTACCACTGTGCCAGTGCTCTGGTCTCCATTAAGAGTATTTATTAGGGAAGAATTTAATGTTTATATTGTGTGCTCTTCATTTCTAGATTATGTTGACATCTTGAATAAAGTTCAGTATCTTTTAAATAATATTGTACATATTTTTTGACAGATAACACAACTCAGGACTTAACATGTAACCTCTTAATTTAGAAAAAGTCTTGATGGCTTGTGCTGAAGAATCCTGACACTAGCTTAGAATATCAGATCAGATAAAAGAGTATAAAATCTTAAGTTAAAAATTTTAATGTCACAAAATAAAAATTTGATCAAATGAGCGTAAAATTCCAAGTTTTTTTTTTATGGTTGGCAAGTAACACATCAAAGGAGAATGCTGAGCTCAGATATATAGCACTGCTGAGCCAAAAAATAGCTGTGACCAAAAGCTGAATGTGCCATACTGCACTCATTGTTCCCAGAGCTGCTCGGGTAAATGCTTGTGAAAACACAATTTAGAAGATGCTATTTGACTGTCCTTAAAGACATCGTTAGTTAATTAAGCTGTAGCTATTAAAGCACCTGTACAAGTAATGAGAATTTCAATTCTACTGATAAAGCGATATTATATATAATGACACTCGCTACCAGATGAGTTCTAAATGCAGAACGCCATCCATTAAACTGTGACTCAAAACATTGTGCATAAAGTTTAAGGGTGCATATATGAGAATGATATTTTTTTAGAAACCTTGTGAAGTAATTAGCCCAGCTTACAGAAATTTAGGGTTCTGTGAGTTGGTCTTTTTGTTGGAGCAGCAATAGAAGGAGGGTATATAATCCAGGAAGCGAGCATTTTTATCTCTACATTAATTTTAAACTCAAAAGGAAATATGGTGCTTTTTAAAAAATATAGTTAAAATATTCTATATTATTTCCTAGGAAATGTCAGCAGCAGGTATATTGCTAGAATAAAACATACCCAATGATATAAAATAGTTGAGTGCCCCTTGGCCCCTGACATTTTAGACTTTTTTCTGATCCCCTAAAAATTAGTCATAAACTGTTATATCATATTTTCTTTATATTGATAGACCTAACTACCAAGACTTAAGAAATTTTCTCTCTTTCTTGAATATTTTTCTTCATAGATTAAAGCCAATCTCAATGATCCTCTATTCCATTCCACTGTGTTATCAGTATTGTCAGTGTAATCACTTAATATTCCTATAAGCATCTCATTTCCTGAACTTTCTCTCCAGATACAGTTAGTTGTCTTCTATCATATTTAAGCCATTGCCTTTTCTAAACCTCACCAGTACCTATACTGACCTTTTTGATACATTGTTATAATCTATTTAATAGTAATTTTGAGTATATTTGTGTTTATGTTTATCAAAGGTATCTGCCTTTAATTCTCTTTTCATATTGTGGCATCTCTGTCTACTTTTGGTATTTGAGTAATTATAGCTTTGTAGAAACTCCTTGTGAATATTTCTAGTTCTTCTGTTTCCTGGAAGAGCTTGAAAGGTATTGACAGTATTTTCTTTTTAAGTTTAAAGAATTCATTATTGACTCCACCTGGACTTGGGCTTGTGTTCTGGGGAAGGCTTTTGAAGACCTTTTCAATGTCCTCAATAATCAAAGGTTTATTCAGCTATTTCAAATAATTTTTGTTTAAAACTTGGAATATTATAGGAGTGCGAATTACTCACTTATTCTAGGTTCTTGTTTTGTGGTATAGAGATTCTAAAAGTAATCTGGTTATTTTTGAATTTCTGTATTGTCTGTTGTGACTTCACCACTTATTTTCTTTTTTTTTTTAGTAAAATTTCTTTTTTTTCCATTTTTTTAATTTTATTTTAATCATAGTGGTTTACATGATATTCACAGTAATATTCCATTTACAAATAAACGTTGAATTTTCATTCCAGTTCTTTATTTTTTACTTCAGTTTTTAAAATCTTTTTAAACCATACGTGAGCAAATATACTTTATTTATATTCTTGTCTTTTTTTGGACTTGGGACTTGTCTCTCTGATCCCCTTTTTCCTCCCCCAAATACACCAACAATATAATGGAACACCGTCTCTCTCTGCAAAGGCGCACTAAAAAAAGGGGAAATCACACAAATATAAACAAGGTCTTATCCACTAGGGATAAGAACTCATACTTATTTACAATACATGGGAAGCTCCCACCTGGAATATGTGTCATGTGGACCTATCATAAACCCCAGGAGATTAGACACCGACTGTTCAGCCTAGAATCCTGAATCCCAGATATAGAGATGACACAGTTCTGCACAACAGCTCCAGGAACCAAATCCCATCCGGGACAGCCTGAATACTGCTCAAACGCCAACATGTGCCAGCTCGACTATGCTTCAAATGGACATAAAAACAGGATACGGGAGGCCGGGCGGTGAAACTGGAGGTAAGGTACCTGCCGTACTTGCGCTAGCCTTGGACAGACCGTGGTTCGATCCCCTGGTCCCCCATATGGTCCCCCAGGCCAGGGGCGACT